>CM055430.1:2209693-2393882 GCA_029228465.1 Salix viminalis
CTCAAAACCTGGGTTCATCGTCATAGAAGAGAAGAAGCCTGAAAAAAAAAGAGAAGAAAAATTTCTCAGATGACTTCAGTTCCTTCAAAACTCTACTCTGGTCTCTCTTCCTCATCTTATCTTTCCACTAGTTAGTTAGCACTATATATTTATTTCCACTGGTAATTAATTAATTAATTAATTAAACAACTGATTAATTGCAGATGATGTTAGCCTTGTAGTGGTGTTGTTAGACACCAATCCGTTCTTTTGGACTGCATCTTCTTCCCTCCCATTCTCCCAATTTCTTTCTCACGTAATCTCTCTCTAAACCCCTAACTCTCCCTCTCCCTATCCCTAATAAATAAATTGTAAAAAAGGGGTTGATTCGATATAAATATATTTTTTGCAGGTGATGGCGTTTGTGAACTCGATTTTGCTGCTAAATCAACTGAACCAGGTGGTGGTGATTGCTTCTGGGTATAATACTTGTGATTACATTTATGATTCTTCTTCGGATGCGAGTCAGCTGGGCCCGGATAATGGGAGAATGCAGTCTCTTTATTCCAATTTGTTGCAGAAGTTGGAGGATTTTATGATCAAAGATGAGAAACTGGGGAAAGAGCAGTCTCAAAGAGCGATCAAGTCTTCGTTGCTCTCAGGCTCCTTGTCCATGGCCCTCTGCTGTATCCTACATCCTTAACAATGCTGTATTATCATAAGTTGATTTGTTATCGATTCATCTCGGTGGAGTTGTGTGATTTATCTAACTTGGTGAATAGATATACAGAGGGTTTTTCGTTCAGGACCATTCCATCCACAACCTCGAGTGAGTGTTTTTCACATACTTGTTTTTCTAAGGCAGTTAGTTGTGTTTGTCTGCAGAAATTCGACCTTTGCATGTGAGAAATTTTTCATTGTACCATCAGCCACGCCCTTGAATATCGATCACTATGAAAATTAATGATAAATGTTGATTAAATTTTGTTTTTATTGTAATCTCAAATTAATTAGCATCTGGAGTTCGGAAATCATTCTTTGTGGTCAATCCAGTTGAGGGTCGTGTGCATTGCTTTTGATCCTCTCTTGCTTTATCATGGCATTGGGAAACTACTACATGCCTTTTTTATCATTTTGTTTAACTGTGTTACTGAAATACAAGGGGCAGATTTTTGTGTTTTCAGGGAGCTCCGGATGGACCTGAACAGTATGCGGTTAATATTCTTTTCATTTGTCCGCTATCCTTTTCCTCAAGCTTTTACACTCGTTGTTTCTGGTCTTTCCAGATATGTTGCAGTAATGAACGCAATATTCTCTGCACAACGCTCTATGGTACTCTAATGCTTCTAGTTTTTTAAGTTGTTGTACGTTCCGCTTATATTGGCCCATTTCTGAGACGCTCTTCTTCTCATCTTGATCAGCTACCTTGTCCTCTTCATAAATCACAAACTTTGCATCATCTAGAATGACGTGTTGTATCCCCTTTCCCCCCACATTTCACTGTTCACCTCCTCTGGAACTGATATCATGTTATGAATTCTCACGATATTGGGCATAATGTCATTGGAATTGTTTGTATATTTACTGTTTTGTGTTCTTCTTCAATGTGACCATAGTTACCCACTCAATAAAGGCTTTAAACTTCATATTAACCTGTCACAGGATAAAAGTTGCTTTCACACACACTGCTAAGGACTTCATATGCTTGTTAAGTTATTTTCATTTCTGCTAAAAAAAAATTGTTCTCAGAATATCTCTATTCCATTATGCTAAAGATAATCACTCAGATAGACTATTGTTTGGTACATACATGTTTCATTCCAAAGAAAAACAAAAATTAGCATCGCAACAGTATCTGTAACCTACCTCCATGTACATTGCAGTTGACTTCCTTAAGACTTGTAAGCACTCTCTGATTGTCCTTTGCTGCAGGTGCCTATAGATTCCTGCTATGTTGGTGCTCATAATTCAGCTTTCTTGCAGCAGGTATTGTATCCTCGTTGATGGGCTTGCTTAGCAAATTCTGTGCAAATTATCTGATTTTCTAATTGCCTATGATTCGTGTCAAACAGGCCTCCTACATAACCGGAGGTGTATATTTTAAGCCCCAACATCTGGATGGGCTATTCCAATATTTGACGGTATGCTTTAATTTGTTAGTGTATTATGAAAAGAAGCTACATGGTTGTTTCTAGATAAATCAAAACATTGTTTGGTTCTCTTATCCTATTTGCACCCTCATGCGTAAGCAAATTTATTCCATCCGTTGATTGACATGAAACTCTGCTAATTAAATTTGGTCTGACAGTTTTCACTTTCCTTTCGTTCCAGCATCTTGATGTTAATTTGGTATTTTATTTCATGCAGACCGTTTTTGCAACTGATTTGCACTCTCGCAGTTTCATACAACTTCCAAGACCTGCTGGTGTTGACTTCCGTGCTTCGTGAGTTTTTGAACAATTGTAGACTGTCAATTCCAATGGAATCTTTCCATGGGCCCTTGTTACCTAGATTGAGCTGTCAAAAACTTGAATAACTAGACAGCGTCATACACTAGTGTCTATCATATAATCCTTTTCAAGAGGTATTCCCGAGTTTTATGAGAGTCTGGGGTATATCAACTCATGTTATGAAAGGGTCTCCTATCCTTTTATGAGATTTAAATTGCTAGCTACAATCCTGAATAGAAAGACAACTTTGTCATTCACAGGTGTCTTGTATGTGGGCCTCATACTTCTTTCGCTAGTAAGCCATTTATAGAAAATCTCTTTGCATGTGTACTGTAATTGGAGGAAGAATTTCTTCTCTCCTTGCCTTATGATATATATTGCCGTTTATCTTATCAAACTATTCATTTTCCAGGTGTTTTTGCCATAAAACCACAATTGATATGGGCTACATATGTTCTGTCTGTTTGTCCATATTCTGCAATCATCACGAGAAGTGTACGACTTGTGGGTGAGTAGATACTTGCTTTTCCCAAGTTATATTACAAATTCTGACATGTGGCTGCCATTACTATTTGTGATGTTTGATCTCATGATCAAAAAGTACTATTAATGGGTAGTTTTAGAGGCAGGTTCTGATCCTTCGCTTTTCAAAATGTAGACAGTATTGTCCTCATTTTTGTTTGGCTTTTTTTTACTGGCTGTTAGTTATTAAAATGGTCAAAGAGTTATATTACAAATTCTGACATGTGGCTGCCATTACTATTTGTGATGTTTGATTTCATGATCGAAAAGTACTATTAATGGGTAGTTTTGGAGGCAAGTTCTGATCCTTCTCTTTTCAAAATGTAGACAGTATTGTCCTCATTTTTGATTGGCTTTTTTACTGGCTGTTAGTTATTAAAATGGTCAGAGATTTATCCTATTCTGACATGTGGCTGCCATTACTATTTAAGATGTTTGATTTCATGATCAAAAAGTACTATTAATGGGTAGTTTTAGAGGCAAGTTCTGATCCTTCTCTTTTCAAAATGTAGACAGTATTGTCCTCATTTTTGTTTGGCTTTTTTTTTACTGCCTGTTAGTTATTAAAATGGTCAAAGAGTTTTATCCTGTTGCGGAACTTTTCAAATTTTGCTTCAGGTAGCAATTGACTTTAATTTTCTGTCTTCCAAGTGTATGCAAACCTATTTCTTAATCTACTCCTTGTAACATCTCTTTCTCTTTTGCATTCTCTTGGATCTGGGATGATGATGCCTTCTAAATGAAGGAAGTTGAAGGAGATTTTAAATGAAGTTTGTTTGTGAATGCCTTTCTAACCAGTGGATGTGGTAAAAACAAATCAGTAGTGGTCAAGATTTTATTCGGAAATGAAGATTATCTTTGATTGCATTGACTGTTCTTTTTTAGATTATCATGCACTGCATGAACTGTTCTTGTTGACCTGAACCAGAGAGCATGGGCTGCTCCTTAGTGCATTGTTTTTTTTTTTTCATCTTTAGAATTGGATACACTGAAGTTTTAAAAGAGGGGATATCCTTTTTGCGTATCGCATGCCTTTTCAGTTCTTGCGACTCTCCATTTTTGGTTGTGGCTTTGGATATAATACAGGTCAGTTTTTGGGCAAGCCCAATCAGATACTTCGTCAGCATCAGATCTTAAGAGAAAGGCTCCGGAAACATAATCTCTCCTTGAGAAGCATTTTGCATTGGTGAGTCTTCATTGGCTGTTATTATGAAATTACACTACAAGTTTGATTGATTGTATATGTTTCGATTCTTGTGGTGTCCGGAATTTGAAGATCCTTTGTGAAGATGATCGTAGATTCTGCATCACACAATTGTTTCTTCTTTGGTATGTGAGATTGAGTATATTAGGAATCCTAAAGACTGGCATTTGTCATGCACGACTAAATTGATTATCAAGTTGAATTGAGATTTGGTTTATTCTTTCATGACTGATCGAATGATATGATACCTCGCTTCCAGTGATGATGATGCACAAAAATCAATATTTGAAGGCAGAGGAATGGACACTAGAATGTCAAAAGACTGGAGTTCATGCAAATTTGACTAAGTTGTGGATTTAATAAGTTTGCCGCTTGAAAAGAAGTTGAAATTCATGGAATGAAATGCCCGTTTGATAGTATGGTTTAGATTGTTTTAAAAGTTTTTCTGGTTAAGAAATATATTAAAATGATATTTTTGACATCAGCACATTACATTAAAATGATATAAAAATACACAAAAGATTAATATAACTCGAAAAAAAGTTGAGTTTTTTTCCAAAACACCTTTAAAATAATTTTTCCAAACACCTCTGAAAGATGAGGCGTGACTTGAGAGGGGTTGCACATTTACAACAATATACATTGAACGTCCCCGGGGTCTTTAACCCGCCCGGGCCCGTAATGGGAGATGAGGTTTACTCAAATTCAAAAAGAATATTATCTGAACATATTTTAGGATCGTTTCAAATATTGAAATTATTTGACTGATGGATGAGAGCATCCAGGACCAAGAATCAATCAATTACCTTAACTAGAATTAGAATGTGAAATTGTCCAGGGAAACTAGCAAATGTTACTAAAGGATTTGAGTCGATAGTGTAAAAAATTATGCTTGACAACGCTGTCATGGTACTTTTAAAACAACCCAATCATAAAAAGAAGTTTAAGAGACTTGAATGGAGAAAAAGGCAACAAGGATCATCCATGGTAGAGCAAACCTGATGATGATAGCCAGGCACTATACTTGTCCAGACTTAAACAAGACGAGCATGGCCGTACGAAATCTCAACACGGAACAGAATCGAAAACTTCATGGAAATCTTTTCCGCATATCATATCACCCAGCAAAATTGCATCACAGGATTCCGTTAGGAGAAACCTTTCCAAGCATCTAGTGTTAAACCTTGGATGGAGGCAAAACACAGAAATTATTTCAAAGATGTAATTAAAGAAAAGAGGTTTGCTTGAAGCCGAGTGAAGAATTAAAGAAAACAACACTCTATCAGGTTTACACGTTTAACATACTTGTTTCTACGTCTCTATTCAACAGCACAGATCATTGATAATGTGATTGTAACTGTTTTTAAAAATAATTTTTTATTAGAAATACATCCCAATAATTTTATTTTAAAAAAAATTATTTTTAATATTAGCATATCAAAATAATCAAAAAAAAAATTTAAGCAAAAACAAAACAAGATAAAAAATCATTTTAAAAAAACGGAAACAAACATGAGATTACCTTTTACTTGTTGGAAAATCAACTTGTTAAACGTGAAGTCGAAAAAATAAACAAAATTAAAAAAATATTAACACAAGTCACGGGATAACAACATCCTACCATGCATTCATGAATTGCTCAGTAATGTAATAACAAATTGTCAAAAAAACTAGGAAGGCAACAGAAATATAGGAAAAACTAAATGATATTCGCCCAAGCATGGTAAATTCCTAGATGAAAAACCAAAATAAAACTTAGTCAAAGAGGTCGAAACCCATGTCATCATCAGACTCTTCCGCTGGCTCTTCCTTCTTCTCCTCTTCCTTGGGCGCCATTTGGGAACTCACTGAGAGCCGCAGTGAGCGAGGAAGCATACTGCGACAGACAAACATGCTAGGATCCCCGCAATCGAACAAGAGAGTAAGCAAGGTTTACGACAGCGAGGGGGGCATAACAAAATTTCAGCCTCAAAATGGAAAATAGCCAAGTTAATAAGTTAACAAATAATAAGAACTCTTTCACTTCCTCGCTCGAGGATAAGAATATTCGGTTGCAACCGCAACGTAAAGAACATTATTGTAGGCATTGATGAACATGTGTGGCTATCGCGACGGCCCGATGACAAGGAGGCGACCATAGTGACACCCGAGTAGCAAATTTACCAATAAGGTCATCCTCTCGTCAGTCAAGAACACTGGTCGAAGACGAGCCGTTGTCATAAAGCAGACAAGACAACAAGACCATAAGAAAATGGCCCGATGCCAAGCTTTGCGGTAAGAGCGACCTCGGAAGAGCCAACCTTTTCACCCTTCTTGATCAGCTCAAGCTGGGGTGATAATTTCAACCGTACCCTTGTTAATCTTGGTAGGAATATTGAGCACCTGTAGAAAAGAATAATGCGACCCACGAAGTTAAGCGAAACCGAAAGCAACAAGCAGAGCTACTGATCTGTATTACAAAAAAGAAATCTACAAGCACAAACATTATCATCATGAGATTTAGGTTACGGACTGGAAGAAAGATGTCGGGGATGGATCAAGCTCGTGTTGCCGGGAGGGACAACAACATCAATTGGGGGCAACCGGACCAACACGTGCAGGGGCTCCAACCTGTTTTGACAAACCAAAGGGATGCATTTGAAATTTAGCTACAAAAAACTTGTATAAAAAATTTCATCGATCACCAGAAAAAAAATAACACTGTTTTCTAGCACTACAAACAGAAGTTATAAAATTACCTTGATCACCAGAAAAAAAATGACACTGTTTTCTAGCACTACAACACTGCTTGCTAGGGGATATTTAAAGCAAAACTAAGGGCCAAGAAAAATATATTTTACAAAGCAAAACAAAAATAATAATTTCATTGGCGAAAATGGATTATGCCAAACACCTTTTTAAATATAAATTGAGCTAGGCCTAGCCTTGTATATGTTGGGTTTCTCGGCCTAAGATTCAAACTCACTTATACAGGCTGGGCCCGGCCCAGCATAATGTTGCAGTTTAAAAAATTAATACTATTAAGGGATGAATTAAGTCGTTTGATAATTAGAAGATTAGGGGCAAAAGATGATATAAATGACCAACGAGCTGGAATTAATTACTATAAATGCCATTCATGTAGACTAGGGATCTATTCGCTAAAGAGGTTTCGTGATACAGAACAAAAACCTCAAAACCTGGGTTCATCGTCATAGAAGAGAAGAGAAGCCTGAAAAAAAAAGAGAAGAAAATTTCTCAGATGACTTCAGTTCCTTCAAAACTCTACTCTGGTCTCTCTTCCTCATCTTATCTTTCCACTAGTTAGTTATCACTATATATTTATTTCCACTGGTAATTAATTAATTAATTAATTAAACAACTGATAAATAGCACATGATGTTAGCCTTGTAGTGGTGTTGTTAGACACCAATCCGTTCTTTTGGACTGCATCTTCTTCCCTCCCATTCTCTCAATTTCTTTCTCACGTAATCTCTCTCTAAAACCCTAACTCTCCCTCTCCCTATCCCTAATAAATAAATTGTAAAAAAGGGGTTGATTCGATATAAATATATTTTTTGCAGGTGATGGCGTTTGTGAACTCGATTTTGCTGCTAAATCAACTGAACCAGGTGGTGGTGATTGCTTCTGGGTATAATACTTGTGATTACATTTATGATTTTTTTAACTTGGTGAATAGATATACAGAGGGTTTTTCGTTCAGGACCGTTCCATCCTCAACCTCGAGTGAGTGTTTTTCACATATTTGTTTTCTAAGGCAGTTGTGTTTGTCTGCAGAAATTCGTCTATTGCATGTGAGAAATTTTTCATTGTACCATCAACCAAGCCCTTGAATATCGATCACTATGAAATTAATGATAAATGTTGCTTAGATTTTGTTTTTATTGTAATCTCAAATTAATTAGCATCTGGAGTTCGGAAATCATTCTTTGTGGTCAATCCAGTTGAGGTCGTGTGCATTGCTTTTGATCCTCTCTTGCTATATCATGGCATTGGGAAACTACTACATCCCTTTTTGTCATTTTGTTTAACTGTGTTACTGAAATACAAGGGCAGATTTTGTGTTTGCAGGTATCTCCGGATGGACCTGAACAGTATGCGGTTAATATTCTTTTCATTTGTCCGCTATCCTTTTCCTCAAGCTTTTACACTCGTTGTTTCTGGTCTTTCCAGATATGTTGCAGTAATGAACGCAATATTCTTAGCACAACGCTCTATGGTACTCTAATGCTTCTAGTTCTTTTAGCTGTTTTACGTTCTGCTTATATTGGCCCATTTCTGAGACACTCTTCTTTTCATCTTGATCAGCTACCATGTCATCTTCATAAATCACAAACTTTGCATCATCTAGAATGACCTGTTATATCCCCTTTCCCCCCACATTTCATTGCTCACCTTCTCTGGAACTGATATCAGGTTTTTTTATGAATTCTCACAATATTGAGCATAATTTCATTGAAATTGTTTGTTATATGTACTGTTTTTCGTTCTTCTTATAGTTACCCACTCGATAAAGGCTTTAAACTTCATATTGACCTGTCACAGGATAAAAGTTGCTTTCACACAGACTGCTAAGGACTTCATACGCTTGTAAAGTTATTTTCATTTCTGCTATTTTTTTTTTGTTCTCAGAATATCTTGATTCCATTATGCTAAAGATAATCACTCAGATAGACTATTGTTTGGTACATACATGTTTCATTCCAAAGAAAAACAAAAATTAGCATCACAACAGTATTTTTAACCTACCTCCATGTACACTGCAGTTGACCTCTTTACGTCTTGTAAGCACTCTCTGATTGTTCTTTGCTGCAGGTGCCTATAGATCCCTGCTATGTTGGTGCTCATAATTCAGCTTTCTTGCAGCAGGTATTGTATCCTCGTTGATGGGCTTACTTAGCAAATTCTGTGCGCATTATCTGATTTTCTAATTGCCTATGATTCATGTCAAACAGGCCTCCTACATAACCGGAGGTGTATATGTTAAGCCCCAACATCTGGATGGGCTATTCCAATATTTGACGGTATGCTTTAATTTGTTAGTGTATTATGAAAAGAAGCTACATGGTTGTTTCTAGATAAATCAAAACATTGTTTGGTTCTCTTATCCTATTTGCACCCTCATGCATAAGCAAATTTATTCCATCCATTGATTGAACATGAAACTCTGATAATTAATTTTGGTCGACAGTTTTTCACCTTCCTTTTGTTCCAGCATCTTGATGTTAATCTGGTATTTTTATTTCATGCAGACTGTTTTTGCAACTGATTTGCACTCGCAGTTTCATTCAACTTCCAAGACCTGCTGGTGTTGACTTCCGTGCTTCATGAGTTTTTGAACAATTGTAGATTGTCAATTCCAATGGAATCTTTCCATGAGCCCTTGTTACCTAGATTGAGCTGTCAAAAACTTGAATAACTAGACATGATCATACACTTGTGTGTAGGATATAATTCTTTTCAAGAGGTATACCTGAGTTTTATGAGATTCTGGGGTATCAACTCATGTTATGAAAGGGTCTGCTATCCTTTTACGAGATCGAAATTGCTAACTACAATCCTGAATAGAAGACAACTTTATCATTCACATGTGCCTTGTATGTGTGCATCATAATTCTTTTGTCAATAAGCCATTTAAAGAAAATCTCTTTGCATTTGTACATTTGCTGGAGGAAGAATTTCTTCTCTTCTTCTTGCTTTATGATATATGTTGCTGTTTATCTTATCAAATTATGCATTTTCCAGGTGTTTTTGCCATAAAACCACAATTGATATGGGCTACATATGTTCTGTCTGTTTGTCCATATTCTGCAATCATCACAAGAAGTGTTCGACTTGTGGGTGAGTAGATACTTGCTTTTCCCAAGTTATATTACAAAATCTGACATGCGGCTGCCATTACTATTTGTGATGTTTGATTTCATGATCAAAAAGTACTATTAGTGGGTAGTTTTAGAGGCAAGTTCTGATCCTTCTCTTTTCAAAATGTATACAGTATTGTCCTCATTTTTGTTTGGCTTTTTTACTGCCTGTTAGTTATTAAAATGGTCAAAGAGTTTATTTATCCTGTTGCGGAACTTTTCAAATTTTGCTTCATGTAGCAATTGACTTTAATTTTCTGTCTTCTAAGTGTATGCAAACCTATTTCTTAACCTACTCCTTGTAACATCTCTTTCTCTTTTGCATTCTTTTGGATCTGGGATGATGATGCCTTCTAAATGAAGGAAGTTGAAGGAGATTTTAAATGCAGTTTTTTTGTAAATGCCTTTCTAACCAGTGGATGTGGTAAAAACAAATCAGTAGTGGTCAAGATTTTATTCGGAAATGAAGATTATCTTTGATTGCATTGACTGTTCTTTTTTAGATTATCATGCACTGCATGAACTGTTCTTGTTGGCCTGAACCAGAGAGCATGGGCTGCTCCTTAGTGCATTTTTTTTTTCATCTTTAGAATTGGATACGCTGAAGTTTTAAAAGAGGGGATATCCTTTTTGCGTATCGCATGCCTTTTCAGTTCTTGCGACTCTCCATTTTTGGTTGTGGCTTTGGATATAATACAGGTCAGTTTTTGGCCAAGCCCAATCAGATACTTCGTCAGCATCAGATCTTAAGAGAAAGGCTCCAGAAACATAATCTCTCCTTCAGAAGCATTTGCATTGGTGAGTCGTCATTGGCTGTTATTATGAAATTACACTACAAGTTTGATTGATTGTATATGTTTCGATTCTTGTGGTGTCCGGAATTTGAAGATCCTTTGTGAAGATGGTCTTAGATTCTGTATCAAACAATTGTTTCTTCTTTAGTATGTGAGATTGAGTATATTAGGAATCCTAAAGACTGGCATTTGTCATGCACGACTAAATTGATTATCAAGTTGAATTGAGATTTGTTTTTTTCTTTCATGACTGATCACATGATATGATACCTCGCTTCCAGTGATGATGCTGCACAAAATCAATATTTGAAAACAGAGGAATGGACACTAGAATGCCAAAAGACTGTGGAGTTCATGAAGTCCTTTGCTGGCCATGAATGGAGAGTTTATTTTGGTGATATTTATTTGGGAGTAATGAGAACAAATTTAGCCGGCAGCAGTTCTTTCACTTGTGAAATCTATTTCATCATGTTGCCTGTACGTACTGTGATACGAGTCTTGTACTTGCTCTTCTACCAAAAACTGAGGTGGTTAGCATTCAGTAGTCTTTGAGCTTCAGAATCACAAATAGCTCAAGGTTTGGTCGTTATTGCCACAAAGATTTGATGGGTTTGGAAGTAGATGTGCTATTATACAACTTCTCAGTTTTTTATGGCTTATGCGGATCTCCATCGGACTAACACCATGTTAAAACCTTTTACATCAATCAAGCAAAGAAATAACTATAAAAAAAACTAAAGAGCTCGTGAAAATGAAAACTCTGTATATCCACTGCTTTTTGGGTGTTGTGTGGTTTCCTGTTGTGATTCTTGTGTTCGAGGGTTTTTTCTTTTTTTCTTTTTCAAGGCAGTTGCTCGTGGGTGCATTGTTTCGTCTCCTTTTTGCTTCGGTTTTGTGTGTTGTGGGTGTGGTTTTTGTCTCATCCAAGTTTTTTGTCCTTTGTGGTATTTTCTTATACTGTGGATTTTGCTAATTATTATGTCTCTTGCGGGCTGCTTCTTGCAACTTCGATGCTTTTCTATGTATGCTCCTCTTCTAGCTCAGCTCTTTCCTTCTTGTTTTCGCCGTTGTCTTTTCTTATACTTTGGTTCTACCTTGCATGATTTCTTGTGTTTTTGTGTCAAAGTAACCAATCCTATCATTTTCGCAACCTTCTGTTTTGGTAATGGTTTGTTTTTTACAGGAATGAAAGTGTATTGGTAGGGCTATGTGGTGTTGGTATGTTGCGATATATACCATGCACTGGGACACTCGACACTGGTACAAATATAGTTCTAAGGACCCCCATAGATTCCACTAAATATTCCAAGTATTTCTCAAACTTGTGAAAAACATTAATCTAGATGACTGTTTCAAGTTTTGAAGAATTCCGACTTTAAGGGAAAGAAAATCTTTCACTGAATCTTGAATAATATTCCCTTAAAGTGTTCGACTTTAAGGAAAATCAACGATAGCATCAATGGTGGAGCCCATGGTTCAAAGAAATCACAAATAAGAAAACCTGGCCTTAATGTTGTCAAAATGTTTGAGAAGCTACTACTTGCCATATCAAATGCTTGCATCAAGTTTCACAAGAGATGAGTTGGGATTGTAATTTTTTCTACGTCTCTATTCAACAGCACAGATCATTGATAATGGGATTGTAATTGTTTTTAAAAATAATATTTTATTAGAAATACATCACAATAATTTTATTTAAAAAAAATATTTTTAATATTAACTATAAAATAAACGCTGTCGATGTTTTCCTGTTTGAGCCACTGTGCATTGTGAGTTAATGCACTGTGGACTGTGGCAGTGTGCTGCCTTTTTTGCCCTTAGTCTCGCGTGGTCTTCTGTTTCCTTTTGAGGGTTTTTTTTGGTTTTTCAATCACATTTGTTTTTCTCTTCACTGTCGTTTGGGGGGCGGGTGAACTGAAGTTAATTGCTTTGGAGCCTATTGATGCACGAGATATTGTGTTTGAAAATAGGTCTTCTCTCTGCTCTATCCCTGCTTCCTGCATCCTTTTTAACAATCAAGAATTTTTTGTTTCATACCATAGCCAGCCCCGCTCGGCCCGGAGGCTCGATCTGATGATCCGAAACCCGATAATCTCATATGCTCAGGATCGAAAAATGGGGCTGGACATTTTTTCATCTTCTCTCATTTCACAGTCCAGCCCCCGAATCTCCCCAGACAAAGGAGCTGAGTCTTCCATTCAAATTCAATCTTCAATACCTATAATAGCTAGACAGGCTCGCCAGCTAAGAGAGCACATTTATAGGTCTGAATGAAATGGGTTTTTGCTCTTGATCTTTTAATTGCAGGATGAGGCCAGAAATTCACAAATTTGAGGTTTGTTTCCTGAGCAAAGCAGCGTTGTTCTTTGGCTGGTCTTGGGCATGCTTTCGGTGTTGCTTTGCTTGGTCCTTGAAGGGTTGGGCGGTCAATCAGCTCGCCCCGAAGAAGGCAACATTGTTCTGTGGCTGGGTTTGGGTAATTTTTAACCTTTTTTTAATTGCTTCAAGCTTTCTCCCAAATATGAATACCAAGGAACTAGCAAGTCACTTATATCACCTCTAATTTCCTTCTCATTGATGGTTTATAGTTACTGGATGAGGCACACAGCAGCCCTGGTCTGCATGCAGCAGCTGGACCTGGTCTTGCAAAAGAATGTACAATAGCGGTAAGATGTCAATTGGAAGCTATATGTCATGTTTATGAGCACCAGTTACGGGTTTTTTAATAATCCATACACCGTATATTTATAACTCTTATCATGTAAAGATAGTTGATAAACAATACAAATTTTACTACACTAAACCTGGACTTGCCCCGAATGGTGTGTGTGGGTATGGTTGGGTTCTGTGTTTTTTTGTTTTGGATGTTCTGATTTGATATAGTTGGCTTTTTTAAATTTGTTTTGTTTGTGAGGTTATGTCCTGTCACTTCACATAATATTTTGCTGTGTTTTTTAAGGGAGGCCATGCTGTGTTTGACTTATTTTGTTTGTGTGGTTGGTGAGGATTGTTTGGACTGGTTTTACTGGTCACATATATTAGAGTCTCTTCTCCTCTTTTTGGGTGTTTAGGTTCGACTTTGTTTTCTTTCTGTGTGGTTAGTTTGCTGCTCTTTGCTCTCTGTTTTTCCAATCCATTTGTTTTTTTTCATTTGGATTGCTCTTTCAATAGTCTGTCCTCATTTTTTGGGTTTCGGTTCTTCAGGATTCTCATTGTTAGCTGCTGCTGCCAGTATTTCAATGTGCTGTAAGTGTTGTGCTGCTGTTTTGAAGGTATTTTTTAATATTTTCTTCCTTTTAATTGCTTGCTGGTGTTTTTTGCTTTGCCTGTGTATCTGGTATTATTTATAATGTTGCTGCTGCTTTTGAGTTTTTTGAGTGGTTGTTTCTTTTTGGTTTTTGAGGATGTTGTGCTATTTGTATTCTTTTTTGCTCTTTTTGTTTGGCTATTTTGGTTTTGTTTCCATGCTTTTAGCATCTGTCCTGAGTTTACCTTTGGTCTGTCATAGCACCACCAAAATTTCTCTTCATAGATGCCCACACTGCAATAGAAAAGAAGAATATCTAAACTCATGATCCAAGAAAAGGAGAACCCTGACCTCAACCTCAGAGAAACGGCCATGTTTTTCTAACTGTTGATAAAGCTCCCCTCCAGCACAAAGTTCCATTACCAAGTGAACATAATTAGTTGGTCACTATTCTATTTTGGGAGATTAGATTAAAGAAAATCAGACTTAAAATTAATACCACTTCTATGTTTAAGGCTTTATTTTCAGTAAAGATGCACACATAAATTCTACAAGGTTTTACCACTTACAACAAGTTCTGCTCTGTGGTGACTAGCTGATCTCATTCTGGATAAAACTTCTTCACTGAAGGAATTCTCAGAAATGAACTCCTCCTCCACGCTCTTAAGTTTGGAATGAACATGGTATGCCTCCACATATCTGTAGCGCTGGAACAGAGAAATATATGTCACGGCAAGTTACTGAGTAATCTAGAAGTAAAATGAAATTTAGAACTTGATTGAATAGAAATAACAGCACATCGTTGTAATATAATCATTCATAAGATGACAAGTCTCAACATGATATATATTATTTACGCAAATTGTAATAACAGCACATCTTTAATGCTTTCTTGATATATTTTCTAATTAATATGCATTCTCTATGGTTTTTTTATTTAGACTTTCTTGAATAGAGATAACTTCTATGTATTTAATTATTTTACTGTATTGTCTTGGTTCACCTATTAAAAAAACGTTTTATAATGATAGAAATTTATTTTTACAAATAGAAAATTTATATTTTTAGAAAACATTTTTTAAGTATAAAATGGTGGATTCAATTATTAAAAATTAAAAAACAAAAGCCCAGTGGACAACCATCCAGGTTTATTGGTAGAAAAATATTCAAAAAACAATTATTAAAAGTGCATTATTTTTTTTTATATTTAACAATGTCATAAGAAAGTAAATTAAAAAATGATTTCAGTACCTGGCTATACTCTGAGAAAAAAACTGAAAGGGTATTTTTTATTTTCTTATAATTTATATACAGTATGAAATATAAAAAGTATGTTGATAAAAGAATTATTATATCATATATTTATTGTTTTATAAAACATAACTAATTATATAATATAAATATAATATTATAAACATATTTTTTTTTTAGATGGCATCCTAAATCTACAATAACATAATTTATATGATCGGAAATATATGAGAATTTACTACAATCTAGACTCATGAGAAAGTCATAGACTTACTAATAATATAAAGAATATTTTTTTTAATCATAAAATAATTTCATTGACCATTTTCAACAATTTCGACATCATATAGAAAAGTCAGAACTGTGAAGCATTTGCCTGACACTAAGCTTACTCTTTCAATCACAGATCTTTCTAACACTCCAATTTCGGTTGCAATTATGGCGTTTTTTCCTTTTTTTAAAATGTTTTTAATGGCTGCAATGATTGTTGAAACATACGGTATTAGTTCTTTGACGTTTGTTTGGCTGATTTCCTACATATGTTTTGAATTATCTATGTTACTAGCTGGTTTTTTCAGGTATTCTTTTTTAAGAAATATGACACATGTTTTTTGTCTTTTGTTTTGCATTTGTATTTAAAAGATAACATTGTTTTTTTGTTGTTTTTCATGCAGTTCTATGGCTTTTATTTTGCATTTTCTCTTTTGATACCGTATTGTCATTTACAGTTTGCACCATAGATCATCCACACCAATCTTTATTTTTTTTATATTTAATGCAATTTTTGATTGAATAACATCAATATTTTATCATTTCGTTTAATGGCTTGCAATGTTTTTTTTTTAAACAGGAGGATTAGCAAGAGGATGAAATTTCTCATTTTCATGAGGGGTTTTAGCTTCTTCACGTCGATAGCCCTCTATTTTGCAATGATCCACAAGTAATATAGTTTACGCTTTTTTGTAATCTTTTGTAATGCAACGCCTACATTCAAAAAATATGTAACCTGCGCTTGCGCAACAAAATCCACCTAAAAATGTACGCATTATATTACCTGGTCTATAACTTTATGTTAATTATATAATATAAGTTTATTATTATGGATTTTATTATGTCACACTGTATACGCACAAATGCCCGCGGCAACGCGTGGGCAATATGGATAGTTAGCATATCAAAATAATCAGAAAAAAAAAAACAATTTTAAGCAAAAACAAAACAAGATAAAGAAATCATTTTAAAAAAACGGAAACAAACATGAGATTACCTTTTACTTGTTGGAAAATCAACTTGTTAAACGTGAAGTCGAAAAAATAAACAAAATTAAAAAAATATTAACACAAGTCACGGGATAACAAAATCCTACCATGCATTCATGAATTGCTCAGTAATGTAATAACAAATTGTCAAAAAAACTAGGAAGGCAACAGAAATATAGGAAAAACTAAATGATATTCGCCCAAGCATGGTAAATTCCTAGATAAAAAACCAAAATAAAACTTAGTCAAAGAGGCCGAAACCCATGTCATCATCGGACTCTTCACTGGGCTCTTCCTTCTTCTCCTCTTCCTTGGGCTGCCCATTTGGGGAACTTTCACCAGAGGCTGCAGCGGCAGCAGCAGCTGCGACAACAAACTTGCTAGGATCCTGCAATCGAACAAGAGAGTAAGCAAGGTTTACAGCAACAGGGGGCATAACGAAATTTCAGCCTCAAAATGGAAAATAACCAAGTTAATGAGAACAAATAATAACACTGTTTTCTAGCACTACAAACAGAAGTTATAAAATTTCCTTGATCACCAGAAAAAAAATGACACTGTTTTCTAGCACTACAACACTGCTTGCTGGGGATATTTAAAGCAAAACTAAGGGCCAAGAAAAATATATTTTACAAAGCAAAACAAAAAAAATAATTTCATTGGCGAAAATAGATTATGCCAAACACCCTTTTAAATATAAATTGAGCTAGGCCTAGCCTTGTATATGTTGGGTTTCTCGGCATAAGATTCAAACTCACTTATACAGGCTGGGCCCGGCCCAGCATAATGTTGCAGTTTAAAATATTAAGGGATGAATTAAGTGCATCAATTAAGTCGTTTGATAATTAGAAGATTAGGGGCAAAAGTATCGATACGTCGAAACTTGAGGTGCCAGCGTGCCTTTTTTTATCCACGAAAAACTAAAGATGATATAAATGACCAACGAGCTGGAATTAATTACTATAAATGCCATTCATGTAGACTAGGGATCTATTCGCTAAAGAGGTTTTCGTGATACAGAACAAAAACCTCAAAACCTGGGTTCATCGTCATAGAAGAGAAGAGAAGCCTGAAAAAAAAAGAGAAGAAAATTTCTCAGATGACTTCAGTTCCTTCAAAACTCTACTCTGGTCTCTCTTCCTCATCTTATCTTTCCACTAGTTAGTTAGCACTATATATTTATTTCCACTGGTAATTAATTAATTAATTAATTAAACAACTGATTAATTGCAGATGATGTTAGCCTTGTAGTGGTGTTGTTAGACACCAATCCGTTCTTTTGGACTGCATCTTCTTCCCTCCCATTCTCCCAATTTCTTTCTCACGTAATCTCTCTCTAAACCCCTAACTCTCCCTCTCCCTATCCCTAATAAATAAATTGTAAAAAAGGGGTTGATTCGATATAAATATATTTTTTGCAGGTGATGGCGTTTGTGAACTCGATTTTGCTGCTAAATCAACTGAACCAGGTGGTGGTGATTGCTTCTGGGTATAATACTTGTGATTACATTTATGATTCTTCTTCGGATGCGAGTCAGCTGGGCCCGGATAATGGGAGAATGCAGTCTCTTTATTCCAATTTGTTGCAGAAGTTGGAGGATTTTATGATCAAAGATGAGAAACTGGGGAAAGAGCAGTCTCAAAGAGCGATCAAGTCTTCGTTGCTCTCAGGCTCCTTGTCCATGGCCCTCTGCTGTATCCTACATCCTTAACAATGCTGTATTTTTTTTATCATAAGTTGATTTGTTATCGATTCATCTCGGTGGAGTTGTGTGATTTATCTAACTTGGTGAATAGATATACAGAGGGTTTTTCGTTCAGGACCATTCCATCCACAACCTCGAGTGAGTGTTTTTCACATACTTGTTTTCTAAGGCAGTTAGTTGTGTTTGTCTGCAGAAATTCGACCTTTGCATGTGAGAAATTTTCATTGTACCATCAGCCACGCCCTTGAATATCGATCACTATGAAAATTAATGATAAATGTTGATTAAATTTTGTTTTTATTGTAATCTCAAATTAATTAGCATCTGGAGTTCGGAAATCATTCTTTGTGGTCAATCCAGTTGAGGGTCGTGTGCATTGCTTTTGATCCTCTCTTGCTTTATCATGGCATTGGGAAACTACTACATGCCTTTTTATCATTTTGTTTAACTGTGTTACTGAAATACAAGGGCAGATTTTGTGTTTTCAGGGAGCTCCGGATGGACCTGAACAGTATGCGGTTAATATTCTTTTCATTTGTCCGCTATCCTTTTCCTCAAGCTTTTACACTCGTTGTTTCTGGTCTTTCCAGATATGTTGCAGTAATGAACGCAATATTCTCTGCACAACGCTCTATGGTACTCTAATGCTTCTAGTTTTTTAAGTTGTTGTACGTTCCGCTTATATTGGCCCATTTCTGAGACGCTCTTCTTCTCATCTTGATCAGCTACCTTGTCCTCTTCATAAATCACAAACTTTGCATCATCTAGAATGACGTGTTGTATCCCCTTTCC
The DNA here is from genome assembly GCA_029228465.1 of Salix viminalis. Lineage (NCBI taxonomy): Eukaryota > Viridiplantae > Streptophyta > Magnoliopsida > Malpighiales > Salicaceae > Salix > Salix viminalis. Next base: position 2,228,759 of record CM055430.1, read on the forward strand.
CCCCACATTTCACTGTTCACCTCCTCTGGAACTGATATCATGTTATGAATTCTCACGATATTGGGCATAATTTCATTGGAATTGTTTGTATATTTACTGTTTTGTGTTCTTCTTCAATGTGACCATAGTTACCCACTCAATAAAGGCTTTAAACTTCATATTAACCTGTCACAGGATAAAAGTTGCTTTCACACACACTGCTAAGGACTTCATATGCTTGTTAAGTTATTTTCATTTCTGCTAAAAAAAATTTGTTCTCAGAATATCTCTATTCCATTATGCTAAAGATAATCACTCAGATAGACTATTGTTTGGTACATACATGTTTCATTCCAAAGAAAAACAAAAATTAGCATCGCAACAGTATCTGTAACCTACCTCCATGTACATTGCAGTTGACTTCCTTAAGACTTGTAAGCACTCTCTGATTGTCCTTTGCTGCAGGTGCCTATAGATTCCTGCTATGTTGGTGCTCATAATTCAGCTTTCTTGCAGCAGGTATTGTATCCTCGTTGATGGGCTTGCTTAGCAAATTCTGTGCAAATTATCTGATTTTCTAATTGCCTATGATTCGTGTCAAACAGGCCTCCTACATAACCGGAGGTGTATATGTTAAGCCCCAACATCTGGATGGGCTATTCCAATATTTGACGGTATGCTTTAATTTGTTAGTGTATTATGAAAAGAAGCTACATGGTTGTTTCTAGATAAATCAAAACATTGTTTGGTTCTCTTAACCTATTTGCACCCTCATGCGTAAGCAAATTTATTCCATCCGTTGATTGAACATGAAACTCTGCTAATTAAATTTGGTCTGACAGTTTTTCACTTTCCTTTCGTTCCAGCATCTTGATGTTAATTTGGTATTTTATTTCATGCAGACCGTTTTTGCAACTGATTTGCACTCTCGCAGTTTCATACAACTTCCAAGACCTGCTGGTGTTGACTTCCGTGCTTCGTGAGTTTTTGAACAATTGTAGACTGTCAATTCCAATGGAATCCTGAATAGAAAGACAACTTTGTCATTCACAGGTGTCTTGTATGTGGGCCTCATACTTCTTTAAGCTAGTAAGCCATTTATAGAAAATCTCTTTGCATGTGTACTTTAATTGGAGGTAGAATTTCTTCTCTCCTTGCCTTATGATATATATTGCCGTTTATCTTATCAAACTATTCATTTTCCAGGTGTTTTTTGCCATAAAACCACAATTGATATGGGCTACATATGTTCTGTCTGTTTGTCCATATTCTGCAATCATCACGAGAAGTGTTCGACTTGTGGGTGAGTAGATACTTGCTTTTCCCAAGTTATATTACAAATTCTGACATGTGGCTGCCATTACTATTTGTGATGTTTGATCTCATGATCAAAAAGTACTATTAATGGGTAGTTTTAGAGGCAGGTTCTGATCCTTCGCTTTTCAAAATGTAGACAGTATTGTCCTCATTTTTTGTTTGGCTTTTTACTGGCTGTTAGTTATTAAAATGGTCAAAGAGTTATATTACAAATTCTGACATGTGGCTGCCATTACTATTTGTGATGTTTGATTTCATGATCGAAAAGTACTATTAATGGGTAGTTTTGGAGGCAAGTTCTGATCCTTCTCTTTTCAAAATGTAGACAGTATTGTCCTCATTTTTTGTTTGGCTTTTACTGGCTGTTAGTTATTAAAATGGTCAGAGATTTATCCTATTCTGACATGTGGCTGCCATTACTATTTGTGATGTTTGATTTCATGATCAAAAAAGTACTATTAATGGGTAGTTTTAGAGGCAAGTTCTGATCCTTCTCTTTTTCAAAATGTAGACAGTATTGTCCTCATTTTTTGTTTGGCTTTTTTACTGCCTGTTAGTTATTAAAATGGTCAAAGAGTTTTATCCTGTTGCGGAACTTTTCAAATTTTTGCTTCAGGTAGCAATTGACTTTAATTTTCTGTCTTCCAAGTGTATGCAAACCTATTTCTTAATCTACTCCTTGTAACATCTCTTTCTCTTTTGCATTCTCTTGGATCTGGGATGATGATGCCTTCTAAATGAAGGAAGTTGAAGGAGATTTTAAATGAAGTTTGTTTGTGAATGCCTTTCTAACCAGTGGATGTGGTAAAAAACAAATCAGTAGTGGTCAAGATTTTATTCGGAAAATGAAGATTATCTTTGATTGCATTGACTGTTCTTTTTTAGATTATCATGCACTGCATGAACTGTTCTTGTTGACCTGAACCAGAGAGCATGGGCTGCTCCTTAGTGCATTGTTTTTTTTTTTTCATCTTTAGAATTGGATACACTGAAGTTTTAAAGAGGGGATATCCTTTTTGCGTATCGCATGCCTTTTCAGTTCTTGCGACTCTCCATTTTTGGTTGTGGCTTTGGATATAATACAGGTCAGTTTTTGGGCAAGCCCAATCAGATACTTCGTCAGCATCAGATCTTAAGAGAAAGGCTCCGGAAACATAATCTCTCCTTGAGAAGCATTTTGCATTGGTGAGTCTTCATTGGCTGTTATTATGAAATTACACTACAAGTTTGATTGATTGTATATGTTTCGATTCTTGTGGTGTCCGGAATTTGAAGATCCTTTGTGAAGATGATCGTAGATTCTGCATCACACAATTGTTTCTTCTTTGGTATGTGAGATTGAGTATATTAGGAATCCTAAAGACTGGCATTTGTCATGCACGACTAAATTGATTATCAAGTTGAATTGAGATTTGGTTTATTCTTTCATGACTGATCGAATGATATGATACCTCGCTTCCAGTGATGATGATGCACAAAAATCAATATTTTAATTGCAAACAATGGAATGCCCCGTGGTTGCACATTTTCCCCCGTATTTTCTAGGTCAACGGGAACAGCTCAAAATCTCCCGTTTCACCGGAAAAAAGGAAACACATTCCTTTTGCTTTAAATATGAAGTTATAAGCAACGACAACCCATCAAAAACTCAAAGAAAATATTAAACAAATCTAATTGTGAAACTGTATATTGTTCTCAATGCATCTCTCGTCAAGTTACAATATATTTGGGAGCACTTTGACGCTATTTAGTCCCATTTTTTGGGGTCGGTGAGTTCTTTTCCGGCCCCAAATCCTATTTGTCTTTGAATTTGGACACTATCCTTCATTTGTATCACGTTTTATAGATTGGAACGAGTTGATTTGCACGCCCGTTGCGTTGAGTTTTTTTCTATATAAAAAACAAATAACTTTTTATGTAGTTAGTTATTTTAATATTTAATTAATGAAATTGCAATAGATTAAATATATTAGAAAAAAAAAATCGCTTAAAATAAACAGTGTAATCGAAACGCAAGGGAAGTGGTTCGTATATTTTTTAATTGCCGATAACTTTGGTAAATTTATCTACCTATTTTGTTTGTAAGTTGTCTTTTTTTCCCAGTAATATCATATCTGAAATATTATACAATTTTGTTCCTTAAAATATTTATTTTATTTTATAAGATTTATTACTCATATTATTATATTAAAATTATTTCAGAGCAATGATAGTAATTTTTTGCCTAAAAAATCTAGGTTATATATATTTTATCTTATCAAACTATTCATTTTCCAGGTGTTTTTGCCATAAAACCACATATGTTCTGTCTGTTTGTCCATATTCTGCAATCATCACGAGAAGTGTTCGACTTGTGGGTGAGTAGATACTTGCTTTTCCCAAGTTATATTACAAAATCTGACATGTGGCTGCCATTACTACTTGTGATGTTTGATTTCATGATCAAAAAGTACTATTAATGGGTAGTTTTGGAGGCAAGTTCTGATCCTTCTCTTTTCAAAAGTAGACAGTATTGTCCTCATTTTTGTTTGGCTTTTTTTTACTGGCTGTTAGTTATTAAAATGGTCAAAGAGTTATATTACAAATTTTGACATGTGGCTGCCATTACTATTTGTGATGTTTGATTTCATGATCAAAAAGTACTATTAATGGGTAGTTTTGGAGGCAAGTTCTGATCCTTCACTTTTCAAAATGTAGACAGTGTTGTCCTCATTTTTGTTTGGCTTTTTTACTGGCTGTTAGTTATTAAAATGGTCAGAGATTTATCCTATTCTGACATGTGGCTGCCATTACTATTTGTGATGTTTGATTTCATGATCAAAAAGTACTATTAATGGGTAGTTTTAGAGGCAAGTTCTGATCCTTCTCTTTTCAAAATGTAGACAGTATTGTCCTCATTTTTGTTTGCCTTTTTTTTTACTGCCTGTTAGTTATTAAAATGGTCAAAGAGTTTTATCCTGTTGCGGAACTTTTCAAATTTTGCTTCAGGTAGCAATTGACTTTAATTTTCTGTCTTCCAAGTGTTTGCAAACCTATTTCTTAATCTACTCCTTGTAACATCTCTTTCTCTTTTGCATTCTCTTGGATCTGGGATGATGATGCCTTCTAAATGAAGGAAGTTGAAGGAGATTTTAAATGCAGTTTGTTTGTGAATGCCTTTCTAACCAGTGGATGTGGTAAAAACAAATCAGTAATAAATAGCAGATGATGTTAGCCTTGTAGTGGTGTTATTAGACACCAATCCGTTCTTTTGGACTGCATCTTCTTCCCTCCCATTCTCCCAATTTCTTTCTCACGTAATCTCTCTCTAAAACCCTAACTCTCCCTATCCCTATCCCTAATAAATAAATTGTAAAAAAGGGGTTGATTCGATATAAATATATTTTTTGCAGGTGATGGCGTTTGTGAACTCGATTTTGCTGCTAAATCAACTGAACCAGGTGGTGGTGATTGCTTCTGGGTATAATACTTGTGATTACATTTATGATTTTTTTAACTTGGTGAATAGATATACAGAGGGTTTTTCGTTCAGGACCGTTCCATCCTCAACCTCGAGTGAGTGTTTTTCACATATTTGTTTTCTAAGGCAGTTGTGTTTGTCTGCAGAAATTCGTCTATTGCATGTGAGAAATTTTCATTGTACCATCAACCAAGCCCTTGAATATCGATCACTATGAAATTAATGATAAATGTTGCTTAAATTTTGTTTTTATTGTAATCTCAAATTAATTAGCATCTGGAGTTCGGAAATCATTCTTTGTGGTCAATCCAGTTGAGGTCGTGTGCATTGCTTTTGATCCTCTCTTGCTATATCATGGCATTGGGAAACTACTACATCCCTTTTTGTCATTTTGTTTAACTGTGTTACTGAAATACAAGGGCAGATTTTGTGTTTGCAGGTATCTCCGGATGGACCTGAACAGTATGCGGTTAATATTCTTTTCATTTGTCCGCTATCCTTTTCCTCAAGCTTTTACACTCGTTGTTTCTGGTCTTTCCAGATATGTTGCAGTAATGAACGCAATATTCTCAGCACAACGCTCTATGGTACTCTAATGCTTCTAGTTCTTTTAGCTGTTTTACGTTCTGCTTATATTGGCCCATTTCTGAGACACTCTTCTTTTCATCTTGATCAGCTACCATGTCGTCTTCATAAATCACAAACTTTGCATCATCTAGAATGACCTGTTATATCCCCTTTCCCCCCACATTTCATTGCTCACCTTCTCTGGAACTGATATCAGGTTTTTTTTATGAATTCTCACAATATTGAGCATAATTTCATTGAAATTGTTTGTATATGTACTGTTTTTCGTTCTTCTTATAGTTACCCACTCGATAAAGGCTTTAAACTTCATATTGACCTGTCACAGGATAAAAGTTGCTTTCACACAGACTGCTAAGGACTTGATACGCTTGTAAAGTTATTTTCATTTCTGCTATTTTTTTTTTGTTCTCAGAATATCTTGATTCCATTATGCTAAAGATAATCACTCAGATAGACTATTGTTTGGTACATACATGTTTCATTCCAAAGAAAAACAAAAATTAGCATCACAACAGTATTTTTAACCTACCTCCATGTACACTGCAGTTGACCTCTTTACGTCTTGTAAGCACTCTCTGATTGTTCTTTGCTGCAGGTGCCTATAGATTCCTGTTATGTTGGTGCTCATAATTCAGCTTTCTTGCAGCAGGTATTGTATCCTCGTTGATGGGCTTACTTAGCAAATTCTGTGCGCATTATCTGATTTTCTATGTCAAACAGGCCTCCTACATAACCGGAGGTGTATATGTTAAGCCCCAACATCTGGATGGGCTATTCCAATATTTGACGGTATGCTTTAATTTGTTAGTGTATTATGAAAAGAAGCTACATGGTTGTTTCTAGATAAATCAAAACATTGTTTGGTTCTCTTATCCTATTTGCACCCTCATGCATAAGCAAATTTATTCCATCCATTGATTGAACATGAAACTCTGATAATTAAATTTGGTCGACAGTTTTTCACCTTCCATTTGTTCCAGCATCTTGATGTTAATCTGGTATTTTTATTTCATGCAGACTGTTTTTGCAACTGATTTGCACTCGCAGTTTCATTCAACTTCCAAGACCTGCTGGTGTTGACTTCCGTGCTTCGTGAGTTTTTGAACAATTGTAGATTGTCAATTCCAATGGAATCTTTCCATGAGCTCTTGTTACCTAGATTGAGCTGTCAAAAACTTGAATAACTAGACATGATCATACACTTGTGTCTAGGATATAATTCTTTTCAAGAGGTATACCTGAGTTTTATGAGATTCTGGGGTATCAACTCATGTTATGAAAGGGTCTGCTATCCTTTTACGAGATCGAAATTGCTAACTACAATCCTGAATAGAAGACAACTTTATCATTCACATGTGCCTTGTATGTGTGCATCATAATTCTTTTGTCAATAAGCCATTTAAAGAAAATCTCTTTGCATTTGTACATTTGCTGGAGGAAGAATTTCTTCTCTTCTTCTTGCTTTATGATATATGTTGCTGTTTATCTTATCAAATTATGCATTTTCCAGGTGTTTTTGCCTTAAAACCACAATTGATATGGGCTACATATGTTCTGTCTGTTTGTCCATATTCTGCAATCATCACAAGAAGTGTTCGACTTGTGGGTGAGTAGATACTTGCTTTTCCCAAGTTATATTACAAAATCTGACATGCGGCTGCCATTACTATTTGTGATGTTTGATTTCATGATCAAAAAGTACTATTAGTGGGTAGTTTTAGAGGCAAGTTCTGATCCTTCTCTTTTCAAAACGTAGACAGTATTGTCCTCATTTTTGTTTGGCTTTTTTTTACTGCCTGTTAGTTATTAAAATGGTCAAAGAGTTTTATCCTGTTGCGGAACTTTTCAAATTTTGCTTCAGGTAGCAATTGACTTTAATTTTCTGTCTTCCAAGTGTATGCAAACCTATTTCTTAATCTACTCCTTGTAACATCTCTTTCTCTTTTGCATTCTCTTGGATCTGGGATGATGATGCCTTCTAAATGAAGGAAGTTGAAGGAGATTTTAAATGAAGTTTGTTTGTGAATGCCTTTCTAACCAGTGGATGTGGTAAAAACAAATCAGTAGTGGTCAAGATTTTATTCGGAAATGAAGATTATCTTTGATTGCATTGACTGTTCTTTTTTAGATTATCATGCACTGCATGAACTGTTCTTGTTGGCCTGAACCAGAGAGCATGGGCTGCTCCTTAGTGCATTGTTTTTTTTTTTTCATCTTTAGAATTGGATACACTGAAGTTTTAAAAGAGGGGATATCCTTTTTGCGTATCGCATGCCTTTTCAGTTCTTGCGACTCTCCATTTTGGTTGTGGCTTTGGATATAATACAGGTCAGTTTTTGGGCAAGCCCAATCAGATACTTCGTCAGCATCAGATCTTAAGAGAAAGGCTCCGGAAACATAATCTCTCCTTGAGAAGCATTTTGCATTGGTGAGTCTTCATTGGCTGTTATTATGAAATTACACTACAAGTTTGATTGATTGTATATGTTTCGATTCTTGTGGTGTCCGGAATTTGAAGATCCTTTGTGAAGATGATCGTAGATTCTGCATCACACAATTGTTTCTTCTTTGGTATGTGAGATTGAGTATATTAGGAATCCTAAAGACTGGCATTTGTCATGCACGACTAAATTGATTATCAAGTTGAATTGAGATTTGGTTTATTCTTTCATGACTGATCGAATGATATGATACCTCGCTTCCAGTGATGATGATGCACAAAAATCAATATTTTAATTGCAAACAATGGAATGCCCCGTGGTTGCACATTTTCCTCCGTATTTTCTAGGTCAACGGGAAACACATTCCTTTTGCTTTAAATATGAAGTTATAAGCAACGACAACCCATCAAAAACTCAAAGAAAATATTAAACAAATCTAATTGTGAAACTGTATATTGTCCCATTTTTTGGGGTCGGTGAGTTCTTTTCCGGCCCCAAATCCTATTTGTCTTTGAATTTGAGCACTATCCTTCATTTCTATCACGTTTTATAGATTGGAACGAGTTGATTTGCACGCTTGTTGCGTTGAGTTTTTTTCTATATAAAAAACAAATAACTTTTTATGTAGTTAGTTATTTTAATATTTAATTAATGAAATTGCAATAGATTAAATATGTTAGAAAAAAATTTTCGTCTAAAATGAACAGTGTAATTGAAACGCAAGGGAAGTGGTTCGTATATTTTTTAATTGCCGATAACTTTGGTAAATTTATCTATCCATTTTGTTTGTAAGTTGTCTTTTTTCCCCGGTAATATCATATCCGAAATATTATACAATTTTGTTCCTTAAAGTATTTTTTTTTTTTATAAGATTTATTACTCATATTATTATATTAAAATTATTTCAGAGCAATGATAGTAATTTTTTGCCTAAAAAATCTAGGTTATATATATTTTAAGGCGCTAATATTAAATAAATATCAAGAAATATAATTAGTCTAACATATTTAAAGGAAAACAAAACTAACAAATGATCTTTATCATTGTTTTGAATGTCTTATCTATAATAATTAGAAAATTCAAGACCTAACAATATTAACAAAAAAGCAATCAAAAAATAAAACAAATCACAAAATAAAAATAAATATTATTAGATTTTAAAAAGTTATTTGACCTGAAGAAAAAAAAAGAGAAATTATAATAATTATTAATTTTCAAATGATGAGCAACACATATTAAAATTTGGACATTAAATAGAAAAACTTAATAACATTGGAAATAAAGAAAAATTAGAAAGAAAAACTAAGAGCATATACATATAAACATGGAAAAAAATAGGAACCATGTAAGAAATATGTATAAAAAATAAAGGAACTAAAATAAAATCCAAGATTAAAAGTATAAGGGATAAAATAAGAAAACATATGTAATTAATTTAATTTGAAGGACAAAATTGAAATAAATCCAAACATTCATACCGATGAAATTAAATAATTTCAAATAAAAATGGAAATTAAAAGAATTAGGACCGAAATGAAACTGAAATCTATAATTAATTTGCATGAAAGGATAAAATTGAAATAAATCAAAACTTTGATACGAAAAATATTAAGGATTCCAGACCAATACGAAAATTAAAAGAATGAGGACCTAAATGAAACTACAATATATAATCAATTTCAATTGAAGGACGAAATTGAAACAAATCAGAACCTATTTAATAGCAATAAGGACCAGAAAAACAAATTCGAACGTTTAGGGATTGAAATGAAATATGACAAAAACAGTTGCGCTGATGTCAGCTTGCGCAAGCAGGAGAGAGAAAAGGAGGGAAATTCAAACGACCATTGACACGTCTCCGGCCACCTTATAGTCACACGCGCCGCCCTAGGAGGAAGAGAACATGCCGGTTGGGTTTTTTGGACGCCGTAATAAGCCGCACGCACCATCCAAAACACGAGTGAGCGCAGAAACGGACGACGTGTCCAGCAACGCGCCAACAGTAAACCGACGAAAAAAGAATAAAAAATTGGTTAATTACCAGATCGCCCCTCCTTCCCAGGCCCGAATTTTGTCCTTTTTGAGGGGCAAAACAGTTATTGCAATGTTCAAAGAAATATCAAAAAAGAATAAACCGGCCAGACGAACCAGACCGGAAATGTGGAATTACCGTCGAACCCCTCCACCCAGGTGTCGTTTTTTGTCTTTTTCGATGGACAAATTCATTATTACATTGTTCAACAAAGAAAAAACAACACAGACTGACCGAACCGACCTGAAAAATGAGCACTCCTATTGCCGTCCACAATGTTTTCTCTCTTGGTGAACAGTAACTAAACCTTGAGCAGGTTTAGCTTTTAAGATAATCGAATGGGCGTAACTTTTTCTTGCTCTTTAGGCTTGCTTGGTGACATGGGCTTTGGATTCTAATTACTGGACCAGCTTTCTACCAATCATCTCACCAATGAATTTTAGCATCTCAATATTCATTCTATACCGTACACAGGTGGTGATCATATACACGTTGGAGATGGGGTAGGTTTAGACATACAATATATTGGTTCATGCAAATTGCATACTGTGTCAAACTCATTTAAATTACCACATCTTTTACATGTGCCTCAAATTCAAAAGAACCTTATTTCTGTTGGGTCAATTTACTAATGACAATAATGTATCTATTGAATTTCACTCCTCTTATTTTTTTGGTGAAGGACGAAACCAGCGGGAAAATTCTACTGCACGCCAAGACTAAGAACGCCCTTTATCCCTTCCCCTCCGATTGTCTCGTCTACAACTCAACACCAATCCTTCATTTGTCAACGTGTCCCTCTTGAAATGTGGCACTCTTGAATGCGACATCCATCATACCAAACTGTTCGTCGTCTTGTCTCTCAGTTCAGTGTCAACAAATAAAGCTCCTACCATTTGCTCCAGCTATCAATAGGGCAAAAGTCACCGCCTCCCTTTTCTAGTTTCTACTTCCTCTTCAAACTCTCCTCTTGAACTAATTTTCTCAGATGTTTGGGGTCCTTCCCCGGTTATGTCGACTAGTGACAATAAATTTATGTGTCTTTCCTTGATTATTACAGCAAATACACTTGGCTTTATCTTATTCCACAAAAATCCGATGTTTACAAATTTTTTTGTTCGTTTCAAAAACTTGTTGAAAGATAGTTCAACTGCAAAATAAAGTCTGTCCAGACCGATTGGGGGGGTGAATATCGTTCTCTTCACAAATACTTTGAAACCAACGGTATCCAACATTGTGTCTCATGCCCTCACAAGTCTCAACAAAACGGTTCCATCGAACGAAAACACCGTCACTTCTATCTCACAGTTCAGTTCCTCTTTCAAGAGAGAATCCGTTTACCAGTCAAGTGAAACCGATGACTGGGCCACCCCCTTGTTCTAACCCATCCAATGCATTTGGCAACTCACTGCAGTCCACGTAAACAATTTGTTTACATGCTCTTACTAGTTGCTGTAAGAAATTTGGTGGACTACAACCGTAGAAGTTTTAAAGAATTCCTTTTATAGTGTTTGGCTTAATACATGCGATTTTCATCCCTTACAACAACCTTATCAGCCAAATTGAAATCCAAAATGCATTCCTTCACGGACTGCTTGCTGAGGATGTTTAAAGCAAAACTAAGGGCCAAGACACAAAGCTAGAGTTCTGTCAAGGCGGACAGCAAAAACACGACAGTCGCTTTAACCTCATAGGTAGTCGGTTAGGAGTGTGGAGGGAGAGAAGAAAAACCCTAATACAGATGTGATGTGTGTGCGAGATGGAAATGTGTTTTTATGGTCATTTTTATAAAGAGACCCAGATCGTACGGGTGGTGTATGCTTTATAGATTGGAATTTAATGGCCGTAACTTTTTCTCACTCATTGGGCTTGCTTTCTGACATGGGCTCTGGATTCTAATTGCTGGATCAACCTTCTATGGAGAGCTAGATTGGACGATTGATATTTGTTCTTGGCAATGAAATCTGATGGCCGATGTGTATTATCATTTGTTGGTCTTTCTTGGAGCGTTAAATACAGCCTCAACGGATCTGCAAACGATTTAATATGTGGAAATAACTGGTGGGAAATACTCGGGATAGACTTGTTCACTCAACAGGTGTCTGCTATGATTTGAAGAGTAAACATATGAGCCGACTTCAAAATGTTTTAACTACCAGAGGGGGTATGTGCTTTGCTAATGTTATCAATGTTTGTGCTGTAGAATTGATGTGAGTTATTTCTCTCGGACAACGCAGAATATCAAGGCTCGTGAGAGCATGAAACTGATATTTTTACTTGAGTTTCAAGAGAGAATCCGTTTACCAGTCAAGTGAAACCGATGACTGGGCCACCCCCTTGTTCTAACCCATCCAATGCATTTGGCAACTCACTGCAGTCCGCGTAAACAATTTGTTTACATGCTCTTACTAGTTGCTGTAAGAAATTTGATGGACTGCAACCGTAGAAGTTTTAAAGAATTGCTTTTATAGTGTTTGGCTCAATACTTGCGATTTTCGTCCCTCACAACAACCTTATCAGCCAAATAATTTTCGGGGTCGTGTACGCACTGGACGTAACAAAGGCGTATCTAACCATCAAACCTCCTCTCGCCCACTGTGCCAAGTTTGTGGTAAATCAGGCCATACTGCCATCCATTGTTACCATCGTTTTGATCAGGCATATCAAGGAACTCCTCCCACCATGATATCATACTTGACCAATCATCAGTCTAGCGCTGATGCAAATTGGTATCCTGATACTGGGTTTACCAATCATCTCACCAATGAATTTTACCATCTCAATATTCATTCTATACCGTACACAGGTGGTGATCAGATACACGCTGGAGATGGGGCAGGTTTAGACATACAATCTATTGGTTCATGCAGTTGCATACTGCTTCAAACTCATTTAAATTGCCACATCTTTTACTTGTGCCTCAAATTCAAAAGAACCTTATTTCTATGAGTCAAATTACTAATGACAACAATGTATTCATTGATACTATACCGTGTGCGAGTTAGAAGTTTTATTCTATCGTAAAAATTATTAGCTGGAATTTGATTCATCTTTATTGCCCAAAATGCCGCCAAATGGTATTGAAGTTGGGAACCAGTTGGCGCATGTATTTTACATTTGCGGATGCTATAACAGTAGCAAACAAGCACAAGGTGAATGCTTTGGCACGCTGTCCAAAACAATGACTAAGAGTACATGACAACAGTGGTAAAAATCAGCAGCGTGGATTTGTGCAGCTGCAGGTTTGTCAAGGAAAATCGACAATACAAATTGTTGATGAACATTGGCTGGATGATAGACTGTCCAGGCCAGGCAGGAAAATTTGTCAGGGGTAGGCTGACGAGAACAGTGATTGTCATAGGCATTCGACAATAAAGTCATTCGCAACCTGCACAAAGATACGAATTCGATAGCGTAGAACAACGTGTGCAAGTCAGGTGTTCGACTTGACACGATCTAAAACCTGGTCAAAGGACTATCCAGGACATGCAAGAGACCCAACATTAGTCACAACAGAAGCTGACAGTTGGGACTGCCAAGTGGACATGTAGAAGTGGGTACGTGGCAGCCATGGGCATCCAAGGTCATGAGAGTGTGCTGGAGAACGTGGGGGCAAGGCTGAAAATGCTCTCAACCCACTGAGATTATTGGGGAAACTACCCATTACATGGTAGATAATGGGGACACTATGTTTGTGGGAGAACATGAGTGAGATAGTGTTCCACCACTTCATTAAAAGTAGAAAATGGGGGGTTATGCTTTGTAAATGCTTGTCTGTAAATAGTTGTGGCAACTCATGTAGAAGGGGATGTAGAGTTGGAGATAAAGATTTAAGCTTGGTGTAGCATGCAATATTTGTGCATAACTATAGTTCCTATTAAAATGGCATTAGAGCTCCTTTCTCTCTCTCTTTCTTTAATCAGTTCTTAAGCGACCGATGACACCCCTGGCTAGTTGTTGTCAGGGAACTGAACCCTTATTTCAACCAATCTGATTATGCAAGTGATGTTTTGATTCCAATTTAAGTTTTTGGATGTGTGAGCTTTATATTCATGAAGAAGCAACCAAACAACTGTTGTGTTATTAATTGATGGATGAGTAAGTTGAGAATAATGTCTAAGAGATTCTGGGAGAATCATTCTTGTATACACATTCGCTTAAAATTGAGTTGATTTTCTCATTTACATCGACATCTTTGACGAGTTAGATACAGCCCGCAGCGAACCACGGGTTGCCTTTTGGCTTTTCTTTCATCATTTTCTTAGGCTCTGTATTGAGCTTTTAAACTTGATTGACCAACCTTTTTTTTTCTTTGCTTTCAACTCTTTCTATTAATATCCTTTTCTTTTTTTAAAGAAGCAATCGGTTCTTTATCCATAATTGATTTAATTTAAGAGATCTTTTTTGGAATAACTAGTTTATTTTTTCAGCATCACATACTTGTTCACTAGAACAATATACTTTGTCGTTCTTTTCTTCAATTGCTCCTAGATTCTTTATGCAACTTCCTTAGACATCCCGGTCATGTCATGTCATTCACTAATCATATTTGTATCATTCTTTCCTTGTTCTAAGTTTTACATTAGTTGAGGACTTCTTCAAACTCTTGTTTTCCAAGTACTTATACATGAGTAAATTGTGAAAAAATGCACGTTAAAATTAAATCACCCAAACCTATAAATAGAGGACAAAACAAGCAAACAATTAACAAAGCTTAGCTCGCCTAGACATGTGAAGTAATCTCTGTCTTATCGGATTAAATCCTAACTATTTTAGGATGTAAGTTTTAACATCATAATTATCTCCTACGTTGTATTTTTAATATCCGATGATATACTTTGCAGTGTAATTTTATAAAATCAAATTATAAAGTCTAGAACTAATTTATAATATATCACAATTAAACATGTTAATTTTTGAAAATTTGGCCAAAATTTTAGGGGATAATATAAATCAATTACGAAAACCTATTCTTATTTTTTAATAAACATATAATTTCTTTCAAATAAATTTGCATGAAATTATTTTTAGAATTTGGTCATATGCACACAAATAAAAACATACTTCTTGTATTTTTTTAAATGAGATTTTGTTTTTGAAACATAAGAGAAAAACCATATATTTTTAATACTAAACCAATATTTTATAATGTAAGTCTACAACCTTATATTAAGCAGAGTTCTTGAAAAAGGAAATATTTTTGTATTTTAAAAAGAGTTTTTTTAATATTATTATTTTGTTATTTTTATAAAAATTCAGATAAAAAACAATATACTGAGTACATATCTTATAGTATAAGTTTACAACTCAATAAAATCAAATTATTAACAAAAACGTGAGGAACCCATAAATAAATATAAAATGATTCTTAATTTTTTTGAGAGTTTGTTTTAAAAGATTAGGGGCAAAAGTATCGATACGTCGAAACTTGAGGTGCCAGCGTGCCTTTTTTATCCACGAAAAACGAAAGATGATATAAATGACCAACGAACTGAGATTAATTACTATAAATGCCATTTATGTAGACGAGGGATCTATTCGTTAAAGAAATTTCGTGACACGGAACAAAAACCTCAAAACCTGGGTTCATCGTCATAGAAGAGGAGCAGCCTGAAAAAAAAAGAGAAGAAAAATTCTCAGATGACTTCAGTTCCTTCAAAACTCTACTCTGGTCTCTCTTCCTCATCTTATCTTTCCACTAGTTAGTTATCACTATATATTTATTTCCACTGGTAATTAATTAATTAATTAATTAAACAACTGATTAATTGCAGATGATGTTAGCCTTGTAGTGGTGTTGTTAGACACCAACCCGTTCTTTTGGACTGCATCTTCTTCCCTCCCATTCTCCCAATTTCTTTCTCACGCAATCTCTCTCTAAACCCCTAACTCTCCCTCTCCCTATCCGTAATAAATAAATTGTAAAAAAGGGTTGATTCGATATAAATATATTTTTTGCAGGCGATGGCGTTTGTGAACTCGATTTTGCTGCTAAATCAACTGAACCAGGTGGTGGTGATTGCTTCTGGGTATAATACTTGTGATTACATTTATGACTCTTCTTCGGATGCGAGTCAGCTGGGCCCGGATAATGGGAGAATGCAGTCTCTTTATTCCAATTTGTTGCAGAAGTTGGAGGATTTTATGATCAAAGATGAGAAACTGGGGAAAGAGCAGTCTCAAAGAGCGATCAAGTCTTCGTTGCTCTCAGGCTCCTTGTCCATGGCCCTCTGCTGTATCCTACATCCTTAACAATGCTGTATTTTTTTATTTTTTTTTATCATAAGTTGATTTGTTATCGATTCATCTCGGTGGAGTTGTGTGATTTATCTAACTTGGTGAATAGATATACAGAGGGTTTTTCGTTCAGGACCATTCCATCCACAACCTCGAGTGAGTGTTTTTCACATACTTGTTTTCTAAGGCAGTTAGTTGTGTTTGTCTGCAGAAATTCGACCTTTGCATGTGAGAAATTTTCATTGTACCATCAGCCACGCCCTTGAATATCGATCACTATGAAAATTAATGATAAATGTTGATTAAATTTTGTTTTTATTGTAATCTCAAATTAATTAGCATCTGGAGTTCGGAAATCATTCTTTGTGGTCAATCCAGTTGAGGGTCGTGTGCATTGCTTTTGATCCTCTCTTGCTTTATCATGGCATTGGGAAACTACTACATGCCTTTTTATCATTTTGTTTAACTGTGTTACTGAAATACAAGGGCAGATTTTGTGTTTTCAGGGAGCTCCGGATGGACCTGAACAGTATGCGGTTAATATTCTTTTCATTTGTCCGCTATCCTTTTCCTCAAGCTTTTACACTCGTTGTTTCTGGTCTTTCCAGATATGTTGCAGTAATGAACGCAATATTCTCTGCACAACGCTCTATGGTACTCTAATGCTTCTAGTTTTTTAAGTTGTTGTACGTTCCCGCTTATATTGGCCCATTTCTGAGACGCTCTTCTTCTCATCTTGATCAGCTACCTTGTCCTCTTCATAAATCACAAACTTTGCATCATCTAGAATGACGTGTTGTATCCCCTTTCCCCCCACATTTCACTGTTCACCTCCTCTGGAACTGATATCATGTTATGAATTCTCACGATATTGGGCATAATTTCATTGGAATTGTTTGTATATTTACTGTTTTGTGTTCTTCTTCAATGTGACCATAGTTACCCACTCAATAAAGGCTTTAAACTTCATATTAACCTGTCACAGGATAAAAGTTGCTTTCACACACACTGCTAAGGACTTCATATGCTTGTTAAGTTATTTTCATTTCTGCTAAAAAAAATTTGTTCTCAGAATATCTCTATTCCATTATGCTAAAGATAATCACTCAGATAGACTATTGTTTGGTACATACATGTTTCATTCCAAAGAAAAACAAAAATTAGCATCGCAACAGTATCTGTAACCTACCTCCATGTACATTGCAGTTGACTTCCTTAAGACTTGTAAGCACTCTCTGATTGTCCTTTGCTGCAGGTGCCTATAGATTCCTGCTATGTTGGTGCTCATAATTCAGCTTTCTTGCAGCAGGTATTGTATCCTCGTTGATGGGCTTGCTTAGCAAATTCTGTGCAAATTATCTGATTTTCTAATTGCCTATGATTCGTGTCAAACAGGCCTCCTACATAACCCGGAGGTGTATATGTTAAGGCCCCAACATCTGGATGGGCTATTCCAATATTTGACGGTATGCTTTAATTTGTTAGTGTATTATGAAAAGAAGCTACATGGTTGTTTCTAGATAAATCAAAACATTGTTTGGTTCTCTTAACCTATTTGCACCCTCATGCGTAAGCAAATTTATTCCATCCGTTGATTGAACATGAAACTCTGCTAATTAAATTTGGTCTGACAGTTTTTCACTTTCCTTTCGTTCCAGCATCTTGATGTTAATTTGGTATTTTATTTCATGCAGACCGTTTTTGCAACTGATTTGCACTCTCGCAGTTTCATACAACTTCCAAGACCTGCTGGTGTTGACTTCCGTGCTTCGTGAGTTTTTGAACAATTGTAGACTGTCAATTCCAATGGAATCCTGAATAGAAAGACAACTTTGTCATTCACAGGTGTCTTGTATGTGGGCCTCATACTTCTTTCGCTAGTAAGCCATTTATAGAAAATCTCTTTGCATGTGTACTTTAATTGGAGGTAGAATTTCTTCTCTCCTTGCCTTATGATATATATTGCCGTTTATCTTATCAAACTATTCATTTTCCAGGTGTTTTTGCCATAAAACCACAATTGATATGGGCTACATATGTTCTGTCTGTTTGTCCATATTCTGCAATCATCACGAGAAGTGTTCGACTTGTGGGTGAGTAGATACTTGCTTTTCCCAAGTTATATTACAAATTCTGACATGTGGCTGCCATTACTATTTGTGATGTTTGATCTCATGATCAAAAAGTACTATTAATGGGTAGTTTTAGAGGCAGGTTCTGATCCTTCGCTTTTCAAAATGTAGACAGTATTGTCCTCATTTTTGTTTGGCTTTTTTTTACTGGCTGTTAGTTATTAAAATGGTCAAAGAGTTATATTACAAATTCTGACATGTGGCTGCCATTACTATTTGTGATGTTTGATTTCATGATCGAAAAGTACTATTAATGGGTAGTTTTGGAGGCAAGTTCTGATCCTTCTCTTTTCAAAATGTAGACAGTATTGTCCTCATTTTTGTTTGGCTTTTTTACTGGCTGTTAGTTATTAAAATGGTCAGAGATTTATCCTATTCTGACATGTGGCTGCCATTACTATTTGTGATGTTTGATTTCATGATCAAAAAGTACTATTAATGGGTAGTTTTAGAGGCAAGTTCTGATCCTTCTCTTTTCAAAATGTAGACAGTATTGTCCTCATTTTTGTTTGGCTTTTTTTTTACTGCCTGTTAGTTATTAAAGTGGTCAAAGAGTTTTATCCTGTTGCGGAACTTTTCAAATTTTGCTTCAGGTAGCAATTGACTTTAATTTTCTGTCTTCCAAGTGTATGCAAACCTATTTCTTAATCTACTCCTTGTAACATCTCTTTCTCTTTTGCATTCTCTTGGATCTGGGATGATGATGCCTTCTAAATGAAGGAAGTTGAAGGAGATTTTAAATGAAGTTTGTTTGTGAATGCCTTTCTAACCAGTGGATGTGGTAAAAACAAATCAGTAGTGGTCAAGATTTTATTCGGAAATGAAGATTATCTTTGATTGCATTGACTGTTCTTTTTTAGATTATCATGCACTGCATGAACTGTTCTTGTTGACCTGAACCAGAGAGCATGGGCTGCTCCTTAGTGCATTGTTTTTTTTTTTTCATCTTTAGAATTGGATACACTGAAGTTTTAAAAGAGGGGATATCCTTTTTTGCGTATCGCATGCCTTTTCAGTTCTTGCGACTCTCCATTTTTGGTTGTGGCTTTGGATATAATACAGGTCAGTTTTTGGGCAAGCCCAATCAGATACTTCGTCAGCATCAGATCTTAAGAGAAAGGCTCCGGAAACATAATCTCTCCTTGAGAAGCATTTTGCATTGGTGAGTCTTCATTGGCTGTTATTATGAAATTACACTACAAGTTTGATTGATTGTATATGTTTCGATTCTTGTGGTGTCCGGAATTTGAAGATCCTTTGTGAAGATGATCGTAGATTCTGCATCACACAATTGTTTCTTCTTTGGTATGTGAGATTGAGTATATTAGGAATCCTAAAGACTGGCATTTGTCATGCACGACTAAATTGATTATCAAGTTGAATTGAGATTTGGTTTATTCTTTCATGACTGATCGAATGATATGATACCTCGCTTCCAGTGATGATGATGCACAAAAATCAATATTTGAAGGCAGAGGAATGGACACTAGAATGTCAAAAGACTGGAGTTCATGCAAATTTGACTAAGTTGTGGATTTAATAAGTTTGCCGCTTGAAAAGAAGTTGAAATTCATGGAATGAAATGCCCGTTTGATAGTATGGTTTAGATTGTTTTAAAAGTTTTTCTGGTTAAGAAATATATTAAAATGATGTTTTTGACATCAGCACATTACATTAAAATGATATAAAAATACACAAAAGATTAATATAACTCGAAAAAAAGTTGAGTTTTTTTCCAAAACACCTTTAAAATAATTTTTCCAAACACCTCTGAAAGATGAGGTGTGACTTGAGAGGGGCTGCACATTTACAACAATATACATTGAACGTCCCCGGGGTCTTTAACCCGCCCGGGCCCGTAATGGGAGATGAGGTTTACTCAAATTCAAAAAGAATATTATCTGAACATATTTTAGGATCGTTTCAAATATTGAAATTATTTGACTGATGGATGAGAGCATCCAGGACCAAGAATCAATCAATTACCTTAACTAGAATTAGAATGTGAAATTGTCCAGGGAAACTAGCAAATGTTACTAAAGGATTTGAGTCGATAGTGTAAAAAATTATGCTTGACAACGCTGTCATGGCACTTTTAAAACAACCCAATCATAAAAAGAAGTTTAAGAGACTTGAATGGAGAAAAAGGCAACAAGGATCATCCATGGTAGAGCAAACCTGATGATGATAGCCAGGCACTATACTTGTCCAGACTTAAACAAGACGAGCATGGCCGTACGAAATCTCAACACGGAACAGAATCGAAAACTTCATGGAAATCTTTTCCGCATATCATATCACCCAGCAAAATTGCATCACAGGATTCCGTTAGGAGAAACCTTTCCAAGCATCTAGTGTTAAACCTTGGATGGAGGCAAAACACAGAAATTATTTCAAAGATGTAATTAAAGAAAAGAGGTTTGCTTGAAGCCGAGTGAAGAATTAAAGAAAACAGCACTCTATCAGGTTTACACGTTTAACATACTTGTTTCTACGTCTCTATTCAACAGCACAGATCATTGATAATGTGATTGTAACTGTTTTTAAAAATAATTTTTTATTAGAAATACATCCCAATAATTTTATTTTAAAAAAAATTATTTTTAATATTAGCATATCAAAATAATCGAAAAAAAAATTTAAGCAAAAAACAAAACAAGATAAAAAAATCATTTTAAAAAAAAGCGGAAAACAAACATGAGATTACCTTTTACTTGTTGGAAAATCAACTTGTTAAAGCGTGAAGTCGAAAAAAAATAAACAAAATTAAAAAAAATATTAACACAAGTCACTGGGATAACAAACATCCTACCATGCATTCATGAATTGCTCAAGAATGTAATAACAAATTGTCAAAAAAAAACTAGGAAGGCAACAGAAATATAGGAAAAAACTAAATGATATTCAGCCCAAGCATGGTAAATTCCTAGATGAAAAAACCAAAATAAAACTTAGTCAAAGAGGTCGAAACCCATGTCATCATCGGACTCTTCATCTGGCTCTTCCTTCTTCTCCTCTTCCTTGGTCGCATTTGGGAGCACTCACCGAGAGCCGCAGCAGCAGCAGCAGAGCAGCTGCGACAACAAACATGCTAGGATCCCCGCAATCGAACAAGAGAGTAAGCAAGGTTTACGACAGCAGGGGGGGCATAACAAAATTTCAGCCTCAAAATGGAAAATAGCCAAGTTAATAAGTTAACAAATAATAAACCTTCAGGGAACTCTTTTCACTTCCTCTGCCCGAGGATAAGAATATTCGGTTGCAGCTGCAATGTGAAGAAGCGACTTTCGGAAGAGCCAACCTTTTCACCCTTCTTGATCGACTCAAGCTGGGGTGATAATTTCAAAGCTGTACCCTTGTTAATCTTGGTAGGAATATTGAGCACCTGTAGAAAAGAATAATGCGACCCACGAGTTAAGCTGAAACCGAAAGCAACAAGCGGGCTACTGATCTTGTATTACAAAAAGAAATCTACAAGCACAAACATTATCATCATGAGATTTAGGTTACAAACACGGAAGAAAGATGTCCAGGGATGGATCAAGCTCTGTGTTGCCGGGAGGGACAACAACATCAATTGGGGGCAACCGGACCAACACGTCGAGGGGCTCCAACCTGTTTTGACAAACCAAAGGGATGCATTTGAAATTTAGCTACAAAAAACTTGTATAAAATTTCATCGATCACCAGAAAAAAAATAACACTGTTTTCTAGCACTACAAACAGAAGTTATAAAATTTCCTTGATCACCAGAAAAAAAATGACATTGTTTTCTAGCACTACAACACTGCTTGCTGGGGATATTTAAAGCAAAACTAAGGGCCAAGAAAAATATATTTTACAAAGCAAAATAAAAATAATAATTTCATTGGCGAAAATAGATTATGCCAAACACCCTTTTAAATATAAATTGAGCTAGGCCTAGCCTTGTATATGTTGGGTTTCTCGGCATAAGATTCAAACTCACTTATACAGGCTGGGCCCGGCCCAGCATAATGTTGCAGTTTAAAATATTAAGGGATGAATTAAGTGCATCAATTAAGTCGTTTGATAATTAGAAGATTAGGGGCAAAAGTATCGATACGTCGAAACTTGAGGTGCCAGCGTGCCTTTTTTTATCCACGAAAAACTAAAGATGATATAAATGACCAACGAGCTGGAATTAATTACTATAAATGCCATTCATGTAGACTAGGGATCTATTCGCTAAAGAGGTTTTCGTGATACAGAACAAAAACCTCAAAACCTGGGTTCATCGTCATAGAAGAGAAGAGAAGCCTGAAAAAAAAAGAGAAGAAAATTTCTCAGATGACTTCAGTTCCTTCAAAACTCTACTCTGGTCTCTCTTCCTCATCTTATCTTTCCACTAGTTAGTTATCACTATATATTTATTTCCACTGGTAATTAATTAATTAATTAATTAAACAACTGATTAATTGCAGATGATGTTAGCCTTGCAGTGGTCTGACAGTTTTCACTTTCCTTTCGTTCCAGCATCTTGATGTTAATGTGGTATTTTATTTCATGCAGACCGTTTTTGCAACTGATTTGCACTCTCGCAGTTTCATACAACTTCCAAGACCTGCTGGTGTTGCCTTCCGTGCTTCGTGAGTTTTTGAACAATTGTAGATTGTCAATTCCAATGGAATCTTTCCATGAGCCCTTGTTACCTAGATTGAGCTGTCAAAAACTTGAATAACTAGACATGATCATACACTTGTGTCTAGGATATAATTCTTTTCAAGAGGTATACCTGAGTTTTATGAGATTCTGGGGTATCAACTCATGTTATGAAAGGGTCTGCTATCCTTTTACGAGATCGAAATTGCTAACTACAATCCTGAATAGAAGACAACTTTATCATTCACACGTGCCTTGTATGTGTGCATCATACTTCTTTTGTCAATAAGCCATTTAAAGAAAATCTCTTTGCATCTGTACATTTACTGGAGGAAGAATTTCTTCTCTTCTTCTTGCTTTATGATATATATTGCTGTTTATCTTATCAAAGTATGCATTTTCCAGGTGTTTTTGCCATAAAACCACAATTGATATGGGCTACATATGTTCTGTCTGTTTGTCCATATTCTGCAATCATCACAAGAAGTGTTCAACTTGTGGGTGAGTAGATACTTGTTTTCCCAAGTTATATTACAAAATCTGACATGTGGCTGCCATTACTACTTGTGATGTTTGATTTCATGATCAAAAAGTACTATTAATGGGTAGTTTTAGAGGCAAGTTCTGATCCTTCTCTTTTCAAAATGTAGACAGTATTGTCCTCATTTTTGTTTGGCTTTTTTACTGCCTGTTAGTTATTAAAATGGTCAAAGAGTTTTATCCTGTTGCGGAACTTTTCAAATTTTGCTTCAGGTAGCAATTGACTTTAATTTTTTGTCCTCTTAAGTGTATGCAAACCTATTTCCTAATCTACTCCTTGTAACATCTCTCTCTTTTGCATTCTTTTGGATCTGGGATGATGATGCCTTCTAAACTAAGGAAGTTGAAGGAGATTTAAAATGAAGTTTGTTTGTCAATGCCTTTCTAACCAGTGGATTTGGTAAAAACAAATCAGTCTTGGTCAAGATTTTACTCCGAAATGAAGATTATCTTTGATTGCATTGACTGTTCTTTTTTAGATTATCATGCACTTCATGAACTGTTCTTGTTGACCTGAACCAGAGAGCATGGGCTGCTCCTTAGTGCATTTTTTTTTTCATCTTTAGAATTGGATACACTGAAGTCTTAACAGAGGGGATATTCTTTGTCATTCACAGGTGTCTTGTATGTGGGCCTCATACTTCTTTCGCTAGTAAGCCATTTAAAGAAAATCTCTTTGCATGTGTACTTTAATTGGAGGAAGAATTTCGTCTCTCCTTGCCTTATGATATATATTGCCGTTTATCTTATCAAACTATTCATTTTCCAGGTGTTTTTGCCATAAAACCACAATTGATATGGGCTACATATGTTCTGTCTGTTTGTCCATATTCTGCAATCATTACGAGAAGTGTTCGACTTGTGGGTGAGTAGATACTTGCTTTTCCCAAGTTATATTACAAATTCTGACATGTGGCTGCCATTACTATTTGTGATGTTTGATCTCATGATCAAAAAGTACTATTAATGGGTAGTTTTAGAGGCAGGTTCTGATCCTTCGCTTTTCAAAATGTAGACAGTATTGTCCTCATTTTTGTTTGGCTTTTTTTTACTGGCTGTTAGTTATTAAAATGGTCAAAGAGTTATATTACAAATTCTGACATGTGGCTGCCATTACTATTTGTGATGTTTGATTTCATGATCAAAAAGTACTATTAATGGGTAGTTTTGGAGGCAAGTTCTGATCCTTCTCTTTTCAAAATGTAGACAGTATTGTCCTCATTTTTGTTTGGCTTTTTTACTGGCTGTTAGTTATTAAAATGGTCAGAGATTTATCCTATTCTGACTTGTGGCTGCCATTACTATTTGTGATGTTTGATTTCATGATCAAAAAGTACTATTAATGGGTAGTTTTAGAGGCAAGTTCTGATCCTTCTCTTTTCAAAATGTAGACAGTATTGTCCTCATTTTTGTTTGGCTTTTTTTTGACTGCCTGTTAGTTATTAAAATGGTCAAAGAGTTTTATCCTGTTGCGGAACTTTTCAAATTTTGCTTCAGGTAGCAATTGACTTTAATTTTCTGTCTTCCAAGTGTATGCAAACCTATTTCTTAATCTACTCCTTGTAACATCTCTTTCTCTTTTGCATTCTCTTGGATCTGGGATGATGATGCCTTCTAAATGAAGGAAGTTGAAGGAGATTTTAAATGAAGTTTGTTTGTGAATGCCTTTCTAACCAGTGGATGTGGTAAAAACAAATCAGTAGTGGTCAAGATTTTATTCGGAAATGAAGATTATCTTTGATTGCATTGACTGTTCTTTTTTAGATTATCATGCACTTCATGAACTGTTCTTGTTGACCTGAACCAGAGAGCATGGGCTGCTCCTTAGTGCATTTTTTTTTTTCATCTTTAGAATTGGATACACTGAAGTCTTAACAGAGGGGATATTCTTTTTGCGTACTGCATGCCTTTTCAGTTCTTGCGACTCTCCATTTTTGGTTGTGGCTTTGGATATAATACAGGTCAGTTTTTGGGCAAGCTCAATCAGATACTTCCTCGGCATCAGATCTTAAGAGAAAGGCTCCAGAAACATAATCTCTCCTTTAGAAGCATTTGCATTGGTGAGTTGTCATTGGCTGTTATTATGAAATTACACTACAAGTTTGATTGATTGTATATGTTTCGATTCTTGTGGTGTCCGGAATTTGAAGATCCTTTGTGAAGATGGTCTTAGATTCTGTATCAATCAATTGTTTCTTCTTCAGCATGTGAGATTGAGTATATTAGGAATCCTAAAGACTGGCATTTGTCATGCACGACTAAATTGATTATCAAGTTGAATTGAGATTTGTTTATTTCTTTCATGACTGATCACGTGATATGATACCTCGCTTCCAGTGATGATGCTGCACAAAATCAATATTTGAAAACAGAGGAATGGACACTAGAATGCCAAAAGACTGGAGTTCATGAAGTCCTTTGCTAGCCATGAATGGAGAGTTTATTTTGGTGATATTTATTTGGGAGTAATGAAAACAAATTTAGCCGGCAGCAGTTCTTTCACTTGTGAAATCCATTTCATCTTGTTGCCTGTACGTACTGTGATACGAGTCTTGCACTTGTTCTTTCACCAAAAACTGAGGTGGTTAGCATTCAGTAGTCTTTGAGCTTCAGAATCACAAATAGCTCAAGTTTTGGTCGTTATTGCCACAAAGATTTGATGGATTTGGAAGTAGATGTGCTATTATACAACTTCTCAGTTTTTTATGGCTTATGCGGGTCTCCATCGGACTAACACCATGTTAAAACCTCTTACATCAATCAAGAAAAGAAATAATTATAAAAAAAACTAAAGAGCTCGTGAAAATGAAAACTCTGTATATCCACTGCTTTTTGGGTGTTGTGTGGTTTCCTGTTGTGATTCTTGTGGTCGAGGGTTTTTTCTTTTTCTTTTGAAGGCAGGTTCTCGTTGGTACATTGTTTCGTCTCCTTTTTGCTTCTGTTTTGTGTGTTGTGGGTGTGGTCCTTTTTGTTTTCGCTGTTGTCTCTTCTTCGTTTTGGTTCTACCTTGCATGATTGCTTGTGTGTTTGTCGTTTCTTTTTCCTTGCCTTACCAGTTGTTTTTGTGTCAAAGTAACCAATCCTATCATTTTCGCAACCTTCTGTTTTGGTAATGGTTTGTTTTTTACAGGAATGAAAGTGTATTGGTAGGGCTATGTGGTGTTGGTATGTTGCGATATATACCATGAACGTACTTGTTTCTACGTCTCTATTCAACAGCATAGATCATTGATAATGGAATTGTAATTGTTTTTAAAAATAATTTTTTATTAGAAATACATCACAATAATTTTATTTAAAAAAAATATTTTTAATATTAGCATATCAAAATAATCAGAAAAAAAAAAACAATTTTAAGCAAAAACAAAACAAGATAAAGAAATCATTTTAAAAAAACAAAAACAAACATGAGGTTACCTTTCACTTGCTGGAAAATCAACTTGTTAAACGTGAAGTCGGTAAAATAAACAAAAATCAAAATATTAACACAAGTCACGGGATAACAGCATCCTACCATGCATTCATGAACCGCTCAGTAATGTAATGACAAATTGTCAAAAAACTAGGAAGACAACATAAATATAGGATAAACCAAATGATATTCGTCCAAGCATGGAAAAGTCCTAGATAAAAAACCAAAATAAAACTTAGTCAAAGAGGCCGAAACCCATGTCATCATCAGACTCTTCCGCTGGCTCTTCCTTCTTCTCCTCTTCCTTGGCTGCCGCTGGGGCACCACCAGGAGCTGCAGCACCAGCAGCAGGAGCAGCTGCGACAGCAAACTTGCTAGGATCCTGCAATCAAACAAGAGAGTAAGCAAGGTTTACAGCAACAGGGGGCATAACAAAATTTCAGCCTCAAAATGGAAAATAGACAAGTTAATGAGAACAAATAATAAACCTCCAGGAACTCTTTCACTTCCTCTGCCTGAGGATAAGAATATTCAGTTGCAACTGCAATAGAAAGAACATTCTTGTAGGCATTGATGAACATGTGTGGCGCAGCAGCAAGGGTTGGGTATGCGACGGCCAGTGACAAGGAGGCGACCATAGTGACACCAGTAGCAAATTTACCAATAAGGTCATCCTCTGTCAGGTCAAGAACACCTGGGCTGAAGACAGAGCCGTTGTCATAAACAGACAAGACAACAAGACCATAAGAAAATGGCCTGATGCCAAGCTTTGCCAGAAGAGCAGCCTCGGAAGAGCCAACCTTTTCACCCTTCTTGATCAGCTCAACTGGGGTGATAATTTCAACTGTACCCTTGTTAATCTTGGTAGGAATATTGAGCACCTGTAGAAAAGAATAATGCAGCCACGAGTTAAGCGAGAAACAGAAAGCAACAAGCAGGCTACAGTACTGTATTACAAAAAGAAATCTACAAGCACAAACATTATCATCATGAGATTTAGGTTACAGACCTGGAAGAAAGATGTCTGGGATGGATCAAGCCCTGTGTTGCCAGGAGGGACAACAACGTCAATTGGAGCAACCAGACCAACCCGTGCAGGGGCTCCAACCTGTTTTGACAAACCAAAGGGATGCATTTGAAATTTAGCTACAAAAAGCTTGTATAAAATTTCCTCGATCACCAGAAAAAAAATGACAGTCTGTTTTCTAGCACTATAAACAGAAGTTATAACCAAATTTTGTTTGGGTTCCTGTTAGTAACAAGCATGCATTCATTATAATTTCAATTAAAGATAGGAAATCCCAATTATACACTAACTTACCACCATCTGGTCTTATCACTTGGGATTACTCAGCACATACACGGTATTATACATTCTTTACAAGTTTTTTTTTTGTTTCCAGAGACATTGCCAAGATTCTTTACATTGCCATTAATCCTCTGTTCGAGTAAATCTCACAGACCAGTAAAGGCAACTGTTAATGTGTTAGTGTTGACATTAACAGACAAGCGTGACAAGGTACATATGATTAACAGTTCCAGACTGCAAAAAACAAAATAACTAGACTTTTTTTTGTTACGGTGAAGCTAGTGAGATTTAGAAAATAGAGAATTCAGTTATACACTAACTTACCACCATCTGGTCTTATCACTTGGGATTACTCAGCACATACACGGTATTATACATTCTTTACAAGTTTTTTTTTTGTTTCCAGAGACATTGCCAAGATTCTTTACATTGCCATTAATCCTCTGTTCGAGTAAATCTCACAGACCAGTAAAGGCAACTGTTAATGTGTTAGTGTTGACATTAACAGACAAGCGTGACAAGGTACATATGATTAACAGTTCCAGACTGCAAAAAACAAAATAACTAGACTTTTTTTTGTTACGGTGAAGCTAGTGAGATTTAGAAAATAGAGAATTCAGTTATACAGTATATAACAATAACGTAGATTAACAACAATGTGAAACAATAAAAGGAATTGGAATTGTCTTACAGCACCTTGTATTTAGCAACCTCTTCGCTCACTTCTTTCAGATCACCTTTAGTGAAAATCAACCCAACATTACCCTATTCAAACAAAACAGTAAATTAGGCACTAATCAAGAAAATTGACCAATTTAAGCACAATTAGAAAGCAAAAAAAAGAACGACAGATTCTATATAGTGTGACATACCTGGAGGAGAGGGAGGAGGTTCAGGAAAGTTTTGTTTCCAGTTTTTTCAGAGTGGATCCTAACAGACCTCTTCATCATGGTATTCTTTCCCATGAGCACCACAGAGTCACCTCTAAGACCCCTCCGGATATTCTGCAGCTGGGTAGACCCAACATTATCAGCGGCTGCAATCAATATCTGGCTGTAATCGTCCAGCAATTGGCAGAGCTTCGCGTCGTAAGCAGTTTTCTTATCGGCCTTTGATGGTTTGTTCACCATTTTTTCCTGGTTTAGTTTCTAAAACTAAAAGGAGATGTAAATATCAAAACTGAGGGCAAAACGAGGGCCAAGAGAGAGCTACAAGTCTGTCAAGGCGGACAGCAAAAGAGTGGCTGTCGCTTTAACCTCTGAGGCGGCGGCTAGGAGGGTGGAGGAAGAGAAGAAGAAAAACCTAACACTGACGTGAGGTTTGTGCTGGAAATGTGTTTTTATAGGGGGGTTTATAAAAGACCTAGATCGGACGGTTGGCATTTGGTCTGGTATGATTCTCGCTCTCTCGTGCGAGAGGTCCCGAGTTCAATTCTCGGAATGCCCCGTGGTTGCACATTTTCCTCCGTATTTTCTAGGTCAACGGGAACAGCTCAAAATCTCCCGTTTCACCGGAAAAAAGGAAACACATTCCTTTTGCTTTAAATATGAAGTTATAAGCAACGACAACCCATCAAAACCTCAAAGAAAATATTAAACAAATCTAATTGTGAAACTGTATTTGCCCCTTTCAAGTTCAGAATGATTTATTTTTCCTTAGTTTAGTAGTGTTCGTGATGTTTTTTTCTAAATCTTTTTGCAAGTTGAAGTCATGACAAGAAAAATAAAATCTAGCTGGGGAAAAATGTAATCATAATTCACATTTTTATTGTTAGATGAATATTGCTCCTATTATGTAGCTCTTTCGTTGGATTTTCTGTTTGTAATATCTTATTTTCTTGCCCTTTTATTTAAAATTTAATTTTTTTTAGTTGAAGTTCATTCCATGGATCAAGATAGATTGAAGGTGATTTGATGGATACTATGCTGCTCAACAACAAGAGGAAATAATGGCTAATGGTTTTTAATATAATGATTATTAGAGATTTATATGGTCATTAATTTCAGGACCAGTAACATTATTCGAGATACACAGAAACTGATTCAGACATCCATATTAATAAAAAAAAATAGTTACAACACAGCAGAGCTGCTAGTCAACAGTATTAGAAGAAAAATAAAAAAAATAAAAACTCAAAAATTGCAATTTAATGGAAAAAGATTATGATCTCCAAAGCATTAAGTTTATATTTTTTTTCAATTAATCCAAGCGTTACTCATTATTCACAGGATCATACACTTTTATAATATAATATAATTGATGGACAATACAATAAATCACTTTTACCCATCAAAATCACTTTTTTATTTGAAGGGGATTTCACTCCTATCATGCCATTGAAATCACTTTGTTATTTCAAGGGGATTTCACTCTCATCACACCGATTGTGGAAACTTAATTTCTAAGCATATCACTTTCCCGTCAATTTCATTTTAAAACCCTAATTAAATTATTTGATTTTTATTTATAGGATCTTGTATTTATGATAAAATCTCTTAAATATCTCATTTCATGTGTCAAATTTCCATCGACCAAGAAATACATAAAGGTTTATTAACTTGAATTGTAATTTATTTTGTATTTTTATGGAAAAATAAAATGACACATGATAAATTTTAATTGCTAGAAATATTTATTTATACATCAATAAATATAAGAAAGAATTTTCAACGCTAATCAAAGACTAAACCAAGAAGTTGAGAGTTAAGTACAAAGTACAAACCAATTCATCCGGTCTCGTATAATAGTTTATGGACTTTGTTGAATTTAATAGCTTTGTTTTTTTAGAAACAATTAGTAAAATTAAACAATATTTTTATTAAAAGATATAAAAAAAATATTTATAATTAATATATTTTAATTAATCTCAATTAAAATTGAATACTCATCGGGCTAGACATGCCAGACATAAACTTAACTAGTATATTTTAAGCAATCTGTGTTTAAATCAAAGAAAAAAAAAGTTTTAAAAGGGGTCAACCGTACCCCCACGACCTTTAAATTTTCTTTTCCTGATATAAAAGTGGATGACCTATTCATCACCTTTTTAATTTTGTAAAACAATAATAAGAAATTATTTGTTAATGTGGTTAATGTTGTTTTTGACAATGTTTTTTTTATTCAGAATTGCATCAAAATAATATTTTTTTTAAAAAAAATTATTTTTGACATCAACACATAAAAATAATCTAAGAACACCAAAAACATTTAATTTAAAATAAAAAATAAAATAAAAATTCAAGTTTTTTTAAATACATTTTTGAAACACAATACCAAATAAGTTTTAGAAGCAGAAGAAACAATGGTACCTGTCTAGTTTCCAACTATTATAATGATGGTTGAAAGAATAATCTAGATCATTTTCTACCCAATAAAACCCAAAATCAAAAATAATGGCTTTCTCTTCTCTTTTAAGCTCAAGATTGAAATGTAAATAGAATGAAATTTTATACCAAAACTTAAAATTGTGAAACTAAAAACAGGATTTTAGACAATTTTTAAGGCTAAAAGGCACTATATATATTTAACGTTTTGGTCCCCCAACTCTAAATCTCTTTCAACCAGCAGATTCACCCCCCCCCTGCAAAATCAAATATCAATTAAAAATTAGGATATTGTTTACGGTATCCTAATATAAATAAAACCGAAACAAATTACAAAATTTAACCTTCAAAAACTATAATGTAAGAGAATCAAATAAAGAAAACTGAATTAGTGTAAGAAGAAAACATATTACAATCTAGATCTACATAACATACGAGGAGATGAAAATGGGAGCCCTTTTAAATCTCTTGTTCATAATTGACTTTTAAAAATTACAATAAACGATAAGAGTCCAAGAAAAATAATATAAAAATAATCATTCCATCTACTAGAGCTAGACTCTAATCCCATTATTTAAGAGATAGCGACAACCAACAAGGCAGACAGAAACATCAAATTATTGTAGACAATACTTGTGAAATGAAACATAAACATGCATTACCTCAAGTAATTCCCATTAAAAAAGAGTTGAAATGATAAAATACAA
Source organism: Salix viminalis (assembly GCA_029228465.1). Classification (NCBI taxonomy): domain Eukaryota; kingdom Viridiplantae; phylum Streptophyta; class Magnoliopsida; order Malpighiales; family Salicaceae; genus Salix; species Salix viminalis. The sequence continues at coordinate 2,260,856 of CM055430.1, forward strand.
GGAATGGTGTTTATACTTGTCAAACCCTTCACCTCTCTCTCTCTCTCAATCCATGGCTCTCTCTCCATTCTACCAACAACAATGATAGATACCCTCTATCTTGCTAGGAAGATTAGCTGTAGTCTTAACGATAAGAGAGAATCTTGGCAGGCACGTAGTTGACCCATCTGAAAACAAATTCTCATTCCATCTCGAATTCTCCTTGTTAGGTTAGAGACGATCCAAGAAATTAAAACGAGGCTAGAAGTAAAGAAAACAAAACCCCATTTTCTTTCTCTAAACTCGTAATGTACGCAACAAGTGCTATTACAAATAGTAAGAATAAAAAAAAGGTGGTAGATGTAACTAACATTAATACAAGAAAATGGGGGCATGGTATGACGAGGGGAAGAAGGTCAGGTAGCACGTGCCAGTAGTATTAAAATAAGCCGTTGGAACTTGGGAAGGCCTACCTATCCAACTCAAACCTACCCTCCTGCAAATCACCCCTTCTCCTTCCCTCTCTCTCTCAGACTCTCTCTGTGTGTATATATATATTTCTCTTGTTTTTTCCTTTTCTAAACACAAACACACAAACACAAACGTTGTGTTTGTTTTTTGATTTGATTTCAAGATTTGTCTGATGTCACATAATTAATATATGATGCCATTACATGTCCCGCGAACTGTAGCACAAACTCGCATTCCTGCCTCCTGTGTCCCTCTCCCCCGTTCTCTCTCTTCTGCTTCCAGTCTCACACGTAACGCTTGAATTGAGTTTCATTTCATCCCGGCTTACAGGTTTGTTCCCGTTTTTCTTTACTTTGGTTTACATGTTCTTGGCTTGAAATGTCCGCTTGGTGAGGTTTACTTGAAATACAATCATATCGTGATCTCGTTCTGTTTTGGTTTACTGGAAATGTCAACTTAGTGAGGTTTAATGGGTGGTTTTGTTTGATATGTGAATTCGGGGGCTCTTACTATCTACTGCTTGTGGGTTTAATGAGTGAATTTTTTGAAGCATCTTTTGCTTGTCGTCATTGCTTCTTAAGATCTCGCATCCGTGAATGTGATCCTATGTACTACTAGCCCCTGTTTGGTTACTTATAACATGATGAGAACTAGGGTTCAGTTTTAGTTGCTTAGACATGAACAAGTGTTCATGCCGACACGGAATGGAATGGACGCATCGTGTTCTTTACTATTGTTCAACTGTTGTCTCTTCTGATATACATGTCAACTGTTGTTCATTCAATTTGAAGAGAACCTAGAGTGAATAAATGCTTGAAGAGATTATACTATCAAGAAAGCTTTAGCTCAATTAAAATTTAAAGCCTGTTTCGAATTAAAATGAAGTGAATAAGAGCAACTTTCTGTGATCGGACTGTCAATCAATTCCACGAGCTACAGTTAACGTCATTTCTTCTATGCAGCATGTCAGAATCACAAAGGAGACCGGCTATAACCTTGGGCGTGGGGCGTGGGAATGGGTACATAAATGGGGTAGCTTCAATAAGGAGCCCCGCTACAATGTCCCAAGTGGATCAATTCTGCCATGCCCTTGGAGGGAAGAAGCCAATCCATAGTATTTTAATTGCAAACAATGGAATGGCAGCTGTCAAGTTTATACGTAGCATTAGGACATGGGCTTATGAAACATTTGGTACTGATAAAGCCATTCTGTTGGTGGCTATGGCTACTCCAGAAGACATGAGAATCAATGCAGAACACATTCAAATTGCTGATCAGTTTGTGGAGGTTCCTGGTGGGACAAACAATAATAACTATGCCAACGTACAGCTCATTGTAGAGGTGTGTGCCCTGAACTCAATCTATTTTTGCGCATTCAAGTTGTATTGTTGTTTTAGTTAAAAGTAGAACAGAGCACAAAAAGACAACTGAATCGGCACGTTTCAGCAGAAACAGTTTTGTTCACAAGAAGGCTGAAATTATCAAAGTCTGATTTTAGTTGGAATTTAAAAGTTGAGGTTGGTTAGTAAATGAATTGTAGTGTAGGGGTGAGTAATGAGGCATGTGAAATAGAATCTCTTGAATTCCCTCTTCTTCAAGTATCTCAGAACATCAAGAAGATTAATTGGCAACTGTGGCGTGTGATGTTATTTGTACTTAGCTATGGTTCATGCTATCAAATTCTGGTCGGTTTTAATAAAGAAATACGAGTTCTCATTCCCTTGTGATTATTTTTTCCAAATTGTAATTTGTGCCTGCCAGATGGCAGAGATAACACATGTTGATGCGGTTTGGCCGGGTTGGGGTCATGCTTCTGAGAACCCTGAGCTTCCAGATGCTCTGGATGCCAAGGGGATTGTATTTCTTGGCCCCCCAGCAACATCAATGGCAGCACTGGGAGATAAGATTGGGTCATCTTTGATTGCTCAAGCAGCAGATGTTCCTACCCTACCATGGAGTGGTTCTCATGTAATTCTCTCTCGCAAGATATGCTGTCTTTTTTTCCAGGTTCATTCCACATCTAAGATACTTCAATTTTGTCTTGCAGGTGAAAATTTCTCCAGAAAGTAGTTTGTTTACCATCCCAGATGAGATATATAGGGAAGCATGTGTACATACAACAGAGGAAGTAATTGCTAGCTGTCAAGTTATCGGTTACCCTGCAATGATAAAGGCATCATGGGGTGGTGGTGGTAAAGGCATAAGAAAGGTATGCTTCATGCATGTCTGTATTGTGATTTCTGACAACGGTTCACTTATGGAATATTGCATTCTAACTTTTCCCTCCGTACCATTCATACTCCTCTATCGTTAGAAAGCAAGGTGGATCATATTTCCTACAGGTCTCTTGGAATGGACACTGCCAGGTGTTATTTAGTTCGCCTACTGAACTTAGCTTGTATATTTTCTAGGTTCATAATGATGATGAAGTCAGAGCATTGTTCAAGCAAGTTCAGGGTGAAGTCCCAGGTTCCCCGATATTTATAATGAAGGTTGCTTCTCAGGTTAGATTATCTACCACCTTCTAATTTGAACAACATCCTTTCATACTGTTATTAAAGGGATCTTATTCTGATGAACAACTTTGAATTGTTTCATAGAGTCGACATTTAGAAGTCCAGTTACTTTGTGATCAGTATGGAAATGTAGCAGCTTTGCATAGCCGTGATTGCAGCATTCAGAGGCGGCACCAGAAAGTAAGTTATTTTCTTAGAGCTAAGCTTAAATCTGGTATAATAGCTGTCTATCTGGTTTCTTATTTTTGTCTTCATCATCATAAAATTCGTTGTTGCCTTAGCATCTTTCTGCAAGGAAGCATGTCCTTATAAGATCTGACAGTCTGGCATGTTCATGTTTGTTAAATAGATAATTGAGGAGGGTCCAATTACTGTTGCACCACCGCAGACAGTAAAAAAACTAGAACAGGCCGCGCGGAGGTTAGCAAAATCTGTGAATTATGTGGGAGCAGCCACTGTCGAGTATTTGTATAGCATGGACACCAGCGAGTATTACTTCTTAGAACTCAACCCTCGGTTACAGGTATGCTGACCTTTTAAGATGTAAGTTTAGCCTGGTGTCATCCTCATTAACTTCATGCAGTCATTTTACCCTTTTTGTTGGATTTTCAGTTGCGTTAAGATGTTTTAATCCAATAATACATTTGAAGAGTACATGGAAGCTTATTAGACTAGCATAATTTTTTTTCTTTCTTTGTTTAAGTCATTTAGGATTTCTATGATCTTCTTCAAAGGACTTGCTTACATGATGATAATAAACTTATAAGCATATTGGGTAGCTCCTTCTTACCCCATTTCCGTTCAGTTCTGATACAAGTCTCATCTTACAATTGAAATGGCCTACTGGTTTCCAACTTCAAATGTTGGGTTTTTCTAAAGACCTTTTGACTCATTTCAATGTAGGTGGAGCACCCTGTCACTGAGTGGATTGCTGAAATAAATCTACCTGCAGCCCAGGTTGCAGTGGGGATGGGTATTCCTCTGTGGCAAATTCCGGGTATGACACTAATGGATCCAAAAATTCACCAAGGCCTTTTTCCTTGGTCATTGAATATATGTTTTCTGGTATTGTTATTTATAATTCTCATATAATTAGAGATAAGGCGATTTTATGGAATGGAATATGGTGGAGGTTATGATGCATGGAGGAAAACTTCATTGGTCGCCGCCCCTTTTGATTTTGACAAGGCAGAGTCCATAAGGCCAAAAGGTCATTGTGTAGCTGTGCGTGTGACGAGTGAGGATCCAGATGATGGTTTTAAGCCTACAAGCGGAAAAGTACAGGTGAGCATCATGGCGTTCTGACAAGTCATACTTGAAGCTCAATAATTTGTTATACCCCCATAATGATTCACATGGCCTTGTAACAGGAACTAAGTTTTAAAAGCAAGCCAAATGTGTGGGCTTACTTCTCTGTTAAGGTACTTTTCATTTTCATTGTCTTTTGATTTTTCTCAAAATAATTCTGTTGATAGAACCTTAGTTTTCCCAACTTTAGTTTTCCCAACTTTAGTGATTTGAATTATCCTCTGCAGTCTGGAGGAGGCATTCATGAATTCTCAGATTCTCAATTTGGTAAGCACCAGCTGTCAACTGAAAACTTAAATATAGTAGATGCAAGTTGATGAGAAGTTGCAATAAATTTTCTTTTGCTAGTTAAGTTGTTTATTTGCAATACGATCAAATGAAATTAACTGGCTGTTGCAAGAGGTCTGATGTCTTATACTCCAACTTAGCCAAGATGATTTTTAGGTCTCTGATCTTGCATGTTGAAAACTGAAAGAAAGCAGTTTTAATTTCTTTTCAACTACACAGAGTTGCTAATGGAAATTCTCTGGAATACATATTTGAGGTGAAATGTATGATTGTAAAATTGTTGGAGAAGTTATAGATATTGGTAAGCTTTACCTTGATTTGTATATCTTGCTATAACAGTGATTGATGTTAGAAAATTGTAATCCTCAACAGTGACTGCTTTCCATCAATTTTTTCCACATTCTGTGTTTTGCAGTACATTGAGTGTTTGCCAAACTTTTCCTCAGGACATGTTTTCGCATTTGGGGAATCTAGAGCTCTGGCTATAGCAAATATGGTCCTTGGACTAAAAGAAATTCAAATTCGTGGAGAAATCCGTACAAATGTTGATTACACAATTGATCTGTTACATGTAAACTTCTCACCTGCTCTTCATCCATTTCTGCTCACTGTCCCTTTCTTCACAGAATTTGATAAGAAAGTTGCTTCAGAAAAACAAAATGACATATTGAAATGCTATACAGGCTTCAGATTACAGAGACAATAAAATTCACACTGGTTGGTTGGACAGTAGAATTGCAATGCGTGTTAGAGCAGAGAGGCTCCCATGGTATCTCTCTGTTGTTGGAGGGGCTTTATATGTAAGTAGTAGCCCATTGATACGAAAACTGGAATCATAAACTCTTGCTTTCGCTGTGTTTGTATCTTGCATTTATGTTTCAAATTTTGTTTGCTTCAGAAAGCATGTGCTAGCAGCGCAGCTCTGGTTTCTGATTATGTTGGTTATCTTGAAAAGGGGCAAATCCCCCCCAAGGTAAATTTATCAAGAATATCTATTGGTACTCAGCTTCATGTTTATTAACATTAATATATGCTGATCCTGTTGTTTTCAGCACATATCTCCTGTTAAATCCCAAGTTTCATTGAACATTGAAGGAAGCAAATACACGGTACATGTTATTGTTATAACTAAAATGAAATAATTTTTTTTTCCCTGTTTAGAATTTTTGAAGTTTTTCGCCTCATGGGCTCTTATAACATGTATCATTCACATTTTGAAAAACTAGATTGACATGGTTAGAGAGGGACCGGGTAGCTATAGATTGAGGATGAACAAATCAGAGATTGAAGTAGAGATACATACTTTACGTGATGGTGGTCTATTGATGCAGGCAAGCATTCATTTTCACCCATAACATTTTTATAATTATGGTCTTGTGGATATTGCACAGTTGCTTGTGCTAACTCTGTTTGGAGATTATTGTTAATATGTTCTCAACTCTTCAATGGCGCCAATTGCTTGTATTTTGTTACAGCTGGATGGGAACAGTCATGTGATATATGCTGAGGAAGAAGCAGCTGGAACTCGCCTCCTCATTGATGGAAGGACTTGCTTGTTACAGAATGATCATGATCCATCAAAGTTAATGGCAGAGACACCATGCAAGTTGCTGAGGTATTTGGTTTCGGATGGTAGTCATGTTGATGCGGACATGCCATATGCTGAGGTTGAAGTTATGAAGATGTGCATGCCTCTTCTTTCACCTGCTTCCGGAGTTATTCAGTTCAAACTGTCTGAAGGTCAAGCAATGCAGGTAAGTAATGTTACCCTTTGGAAATATAATTGCTTAGTTAATTACGAGGTTAAGAAAAGCATTTTCTTGTAGGCTGGCGAGCTTATAGCTAGGCTTGATCTTGATGATCCATCAGCTGTACGAAAAGCTGAGCCTTTTTATGGGAGCTTCCCGGTGCTGGGCTCTCCAACTGCAATTTCTGGAAAAGTTCATCAGAGATGCGCTGCAAGTCTTAATGCAGCCCGGATGATTCTTGCTGGATATGATCATAATATTGACGAAGTAAGTATTCTTTTACTGTATTGCAATTTAATTTTGGAGTTTAAACCCAATTGTGAATCATCAGTCTCTCTCATCTTTATTTGTGTTGCATTTAAGCTATCGATTTGTAAACTTGTAATTCCATATGCTTGGAAACATGTTACATTAAATCCTATTACTTAAAGAGTTCATGTTTTATCAACAACATAGGTGGTGCAAAACTTGCTTGTTTGTCTTGATAGTCCTGAACTCCCTTTCCTCCAATGGCAAGAGTGCTTGGCTGTTCTTGCAACCCGCCTTCCCAAAGATCTTAGAACTGCGGTGAATATTTATCATATTGTTTTGATCTCCAATATCATGCTCATAATTTTGTGTAGACTCACACTATTATCTGTTTTTTTTTTTGGTTTAACTTTTTCAGTTGGAAGCAAAATTCAGAGAGTTTGAGGGATTTCCAAGCTCCTTGAACATTGATTTCCCTGCCAAATTATTGAAGGGCGTGCTTGAGGTGATTTCCTTCTCTAGGTTCCTTGTTTTGAAACCCTTTTTGCTCCTCCTATGATGTGCTCAATATACTTGGAATGCGTACATATTTCTGCAGGTCCATTTATCATCTTGTCCAGAAAAAGAAAAAGGAGCCCATGAAAGGCTCGTTGAACCTTTGATGAGTCTTGTGAAGTCTTATGAAGGTGGAAGAGAGGGTCATGCCCGTGTTATTGTTCAGTCTCTTTTTGAAGAGTATTTATCTGTTGAAGAGTTATTCAGTGATAACATCAAGGTCAGTGTGGTCAAATGAAACATGAGTCTTTCTATGGAACTGGTCCTTGCAAGTTGAGAATCTTGTCCTGATCACTTGGGTTCGGTAGCATCAATGTTATATATTGCACAAAATTGATCTTTTATTTGCTCGGTTCCAAGCTTTAAGTCATGACTTTCCTCTTTTCTTTAATCATTTGAGTCATTCTTATTTTACTTTGTATTTCCTGTATTGTTCTGTTCTTCCTTCCATGTTAAAAGCATCTTTATTGGTGGCTCCCTCTTGCAGAGCATGCTGCTTTAACAGACAGTAACTTCATCCATTCTCTTTGTTTTCTTCCCATTATCCTTTCAAGTCATCAATGTCTATGTTCTTGACAATAACTGCTTGAACATATCTTGTTGTTCTTGCTTGCTATTTTTTCATTTTCCTAATAAACCTGGTGTAAATTCGTAAGGCACAACAATTGGATTTATGTCACTGAACTTTCAGTGGACTCAGAGCTTGTTCCTCACTCCCTTACTTAAGGTTACATTTTAGTAATATTTTTGCTTGCAAGCAGAAAGTATCTGGAACTTGGTGGGTGACTCCACAATTTTTTTATTTATTTATTATTATCTTTTAGGACATTATTTTTTTTCTTCTATTTATGTCTTTCTTCAGGCTGATGTGATTGAACGTCTTCGACTTCAATATAAGAAAGATTTACTGAAGGTTGTGGACATTGTACTTTCTCATCAGGTATCACATTTATGATGCACTCAGATGGATTTCCTCTTGTCACCTTTTGTTTTCTGTGTAAATAACTTCAACTGACTCTTCCTAAATGGGCTTGCAGGGTGTCAGAAGTAAAAATAAGCTGATACTATGCCTCATGGAACAACTTGTTTATCCCAGTCCTGCTGCATATAGGGACAAACTAATCCGCTTCTCTCAACTTAACCACACAAATTATTCTGAGGTTGAATGCTTGACCTGTTTAATTGTGATGGAATGGTTTTTTTTATCTCGTTTTTATTTGTTGTCAGTTTATATTTTGAAAATCAGGCCTAACTTTTGTTCAAGAGGAGGATTTTTTTTAGATTTGATTTTAGATTTTTTTGAGTTATTTTTTCCGTGTGTTGTACTACTAATATTCATTTGCTATTTTCGGTTCCCATCTTAAGAGCATTATCAATATTCAATACATTTTGTATATGCAGCTTGCACTAAAGGCTAGTCAACTGCTAGAACATACCAAACTGAGTGAACTTCGTTCTGCCATTGCTAGAAGCCTTTCTGAATTGGAGATGTTTACAGAGGATGGTGAAAATATGGATACTCCCAAGAGGAAAAGTGCCATTAATGAACGAATGCAGGATCTTGTTAGTGCTCCTTTAGCCGTTGAGGATGCCCTTGTGGGTTTGTTTGATCATAGTGACCACACCCTTCAAAGGCGGGTGGTGGAAACTTATATTCGTAGGCTATACCAGGTGCCATATTACAAACTTTCACAACTTTCTGCTTGTTATACTTATGAGTGATCATTATGAAATTAACATTCTTTTACGTGCCATCAGCCCTATCTTGTGAAGGAGAGTGTCAGGATGCAGTGGCACAGATCTGGTCGTATTGCTTCATGGGAGTTCTTGGAAGAAAACATTGAGAGAAAGAATGGCTTTGAAGAACAAATGCCAGATAAACCACTAGTACAAAAGCACCGAGAGAAAAAATGGGGAGCTATGGTTATTATTAAATCTCTTCAATTTTTGCCAGCTATCATTAGTGCTGCATTACTGGAGACAACCCATGATCCTCATGAAGCAGTTTTAAATGGATCTGTAGAACCAACTGGCTTTGGTAATATGGTGCACATTGCTTTGGTGGGCATCAACAATCCGATGAGTCTACTCCAGGATAGGTATACTGGTTGTTTTGAGTTTTCCCTGCCACAGTTTTCATAATGTAATGCATTATGCATTGGTAGTAATTTGTTATTCATCCTTTAGCAGTACACCTTCCATTTAGGATCTAGTTCCACTTTGAAAAAAACTTATTAAATTCTGTCAGGTTTGATTTAAATTCGTGTATAGCATCAATGATTACATGTCCTATTTTGTGAACAAACCAGCTACTAAGTTTCTACAATACATGATGGAAAACTAAAGGAACACACACACACACACACACAAACCAGCGAGGAACAATTTCTTCTAGTTATTATCCTAGGGAGTGCATCCCTTTGTTGAACCTAGCCCCTTATTGGCATTCCCCCCTGACTCTTTGCAGTGGTGATGAGGACCAGGCTCAGGAGAGAATTAAGAAATTAGCCAAAATACTTAAGGAGCAAGAGGTGAGCTCCAGTTTACACAGTGCAGGTGTTAGTGTTATTAGTTGCATCATCCAGAGAGACGAAGGGCGAGCTCCTATGAGGCACTCCTTTCACTGGTCAGCGGAAAAGCAGTATTATGCAGAAGAGCCTTTGCTGCGTCACCTAGAACCTCCCCTATCCATCTACCTTGAAGTGGTTTGTCTGTAGACCCTTTGTTTTTATAAAAAGAACAGATCATTTCACATTATTTGATCTGAATTTTATCATGATCTGTTTTTATCCAGGACAAGCTTAAAGGCTATGAAGATATAAATTATACTCTATCCCATGATCGACAATGGCATTTGTACACTGTTGTAGACAAGCCAGTGCCAATCCCGGAGAATGTTCCTTAGAACACTTGTAAGACAGCCAACAATGAATGAAGGGTTTACTGCATATCAAGGGCTGGGAATAGAAACAACTCATACGCAATGGACTGTTTCCCTTTACTTCAAGGAGCATTTTGAGGTCTTTGGTGACTGCACTGGAGGAATTGGAGCTTAATGTGCATAATGCTACAGTCAAATATGACCTTGCTCATATGTACCTTTATGTATCTTACGTGAGCAACAAATAGATGATCTTGTGCCATACCCAAAGTAATTATTCTCTGTACACGTGTTAAGTCTTATGTTCTGTTTCAATAAGCTAGTAAGTTATGCATGGGTTATGATGTTTGAGATATTGTCACCAGGAAACTTGACATAGATGCTGAGCAAGAAGAAGTGGCTGTAGAGGCAATCTTGGAAGGATTGGCTAGGGAAATCCATGCAGCTGTTGGTGTGAGAATGCATAGACTGGGTGCTTGTGAGTGGGAAGTGAAGCTCTGGATGGCGTCATCTGGACAGGCAAATGGTGCTTGGAGGGTTGTCGTCACAAATGTAACTGGTCACACCTGTGCTGTGCATGTAAGTATATGTACCATCTGGCAAGTGTTCTGAAGAGGTCCTTTCTTTTCAGTACATACATTTTGAAGGAGAAAACCCTTGGTTAAATTCATATTAGGGGTGAGAATTTGTTCATTCAGGTCAGTTTGACCCACAAAAACACAACGAAACTGAATTTGCAAAAACTGGGATTTTTAAATGGGACCTGACTGGGCCAGCTAAAAACTGACTAGTTTCAGGTTGATTTGATTCGGTTATTTTTTAGCTGAAAGCTATTTTTGAAGGATAATTATGGATAGGCCTTTTTTCTTCTGAAATACTCAGTTGGCCCATACCAGGGTCAATAGCTGGGGTTTTGGTTGTTGACTCTAAAATTTAAATTTCATAGAACTTCAGGAAAAACTGAACTGAACCTCCATATACTATAAGATTTCAACCAAACTTACCTGAAATACTTGTGAGGATGGCTCATTCTCCAACTAGCTCCTGTAATTCTTTTCAGTCATTTGCATAATTTTCTTTTATCTGAAAAAAATAACTATCTGGTGATATAACATACAGATATACCGGGAACTCGAGCATACCAGCAAGCAGGAAGTGGTGTACCATTCAATCTCTGTACAAGGTCCTCTGCATCATGTACCAGTAAATGCACATTACCAACCTTTGGGATCACTTGATCGAAAACGTCTGGTGGCAAGGAGAAGCAGCACCACTTACTGCTATGATTTTCCATTGGTGAGTCCTGTATTGTGTGCTTGAAAACAACAAAAGTTATTTTCTTCAAGATAAAAAATAAAAACAAGTCAAACTATGTTGCTGATGTATTTCTTTTGCGCTCAGGCTTTTGAGACAGTCTTGGAACAAATATGGGCATCCCAATTTTCAGGTATGGAAAAACCCAAGGGATAAAGTTTTGAAGGTGACAGAGCTCGTATTTGCTGATGAAAAAGGTAGCTGGGGTACACCTCTTGTTTTGTCAGAGCGTCCAGCTGGGCTCAATGATTTTGGCATGGTAGCTTGGTGCATGGAAATGCTAACTCCTGAGTTTCCTTTGGGAAGGACAATTTTGGTAGTAGCAAATGATGTGACCTTCAAATTAGGGTCTTTTGGCCAAAGAGAGGATGCATTCTTTCTTGCAGTGACTGATCTTGCCTGCAATAAGAAAATTCCACTGATTTATTTGGCAGCGAACTCAGGCGCCCGTATTGGGACTGCTGATGAAGTCAAATCCTGCTTTAAAGTTGGTTGGTCAGATGAATTTTCCCCCGATCATGGCTTTCAGTATGTATATTTAAGTCCTGAGGATCATGCTCGGATTGGATCATCAGTGATTGCACATGAGTTGAAGCTGGAGAATGGAGAAACAAGATGGGTGATAGATGTCATTGTTGGGAAGGAGGATGGCCTGGGGGTAGAGAATTTATCTGGAAGTGGCGCCATTGCTAGTGCTTATTCTAGGGCATACAAGGAAACCTTTACCTTGACTTATGTGACTGGCAGAACTGTAGGAATTGGTGCTTATCTCACTCGGCTTGGGATGCGGTGCATACAGAGGCTTGATCAGCCCATTATTTTAACCGGTTTTTCTGCTTTAAACAAACTTCTTGGTCGAGAGGTGTACAGCTCACACATGCAACTTGGTGGACCAAAAATTATGGCAACCAATGGGGTAGTTCATCTAACTGTCTCAGATGATCTTGAAGGGGTATCAGCTATTTTGAAGTGGCTAAGCTGTATTCCTTCTTGTGTGGGCGGTGCACTTCCCATTCTAAGTCCATCAGATTCTCCAGAAAGACCTGTGGAGTACTTCCCAGAAAATTCATGTGACCCACGGGCTGCTATTTGTGGAGTTTTTGATGGCAATGGGAAGTGGCTGGGTGGTATTTTTGACAAGGATAGCTTTGTTGAGACATTGGAAGGATGGGCAAGGACAGTTGTGACTGGACGAGCAAAGCTTGGAGGAATCCCTGTTGGAATAGTAGCTGTTGAGACACAGACAGTTATGCAAGTGATCCCTGCTGACCCAGGACAGCTTGATTCCCATGAGAGGGTTGTTCCTCAGGCTGGGCAAGTATGGTTTCCAGATTCTGCAACCAAAACAGCCCAAGCAATATTTGATTTCAATAGAGAAGAGCTACCGCTTTTCATTTTAGCCAACTGGAGAGGTTTTTCTGGTGGGCAGAGAGACCTTTTTGAAGGTATCCTCCAGGCAGGCGCAGCCATAGTTGAGAACCTTAGAACATACAAGCAACCTGTTTTTGTGTACATTCCTATGATGGGCGAGCTTCGTGGCGGGGCATGGGCTGTTCTGGATAGTAAGATCAATTCAGATCACATTGAAATGTATGCAGATCGAACAGCTAAAGGTAATGTCCTTGAGCCAGAAGGAATGATCGAGATCAAATTCAGAACAAAGGATCTGCTTGAGTGCATGGGCAGGCTTGATCAACAGCTGATTAATTTGAAGGCAAAACTTCAGGAAGCCAGGAGCAGTGCACCATATGATAGAATGGTCGATTCTCTCCAACAGCAGATACAAACTCGTGAAAAGCAGCTTTTGCCAGTCTACACTCAGATAGCCACCAAATTCGCCGAGCTTCATGATTCTTCTCTAAGAATGGAGGTAAAGGGTGTTATAAGAGAAGTCGTGGACTGGGATCGATCACGCCATTTTTTTCTGCAGAAGGTTATGTAGGAGAATTGCCGAGTGTTCGCTGGTCAAGGATGTGATAGAAGCAGCAGGTGAGCGGCTGTTACATAAATCTGCAATGGACATGATCAAAACGTGGTTCTTGAATTCAGATATTGCAAGAGGCAGAGAAGATGCTTGGATGGATGATGAAGCATTCTTCGCATGGAAGGATGATTCAGGGAATTATGAAGCAAAGCTACAGGAGTTGCGGGTCCAGAAGGTATTGCTTCGGTTAACAAACATCGGCGAGTCTCGTGTCAGATTTGAAAGCTCTACCGCAAGGTCTTGCTGCCCTTCTAAGCAAGGTAAAATCATCATACGTTCTTTGCTTTGCTTAGTATTTACTTTTGTGGTCCAGTCCAGAGGTGATGCTTTCTTTTATATTTAATGCAGGTGGAGCCATCCAGCAGAGAACAATTGGTCGACGAACTTCGTAAGGTGCTTGGTTGATTGGCAAGCCCGTGCCTCAACAGCAAAGATGGCCCCTTTCTTATCTCACAGTTTGTTAATTCTCACGCTGCACGATCTACAACTGCGACAAGGAAATGCACAAGTAGCTACTGGTGCTGGTGTAATTTTGCCAGCAAGTTGACGATGGCTGTAAATTGGAGCCAGTTAATCAGTCTTGGGAGTAAATTTATAGCTTTCATGCAATTATTGTAAATTTTGCCAGTCTTCAGTCCACTAGGGAAATAAATTCCTCCATTGAAAGTGAGGTTGGCCAGCACTACTGGCCATTATCCAATGCGATGATTCGTTCATTGAATATTAGTGATTGTTTTTTTTTAGTAATAATATGCATTTGATTGTTCCATTTTCATTTAATGAATCAGAGTAATCAATTTCATCCCTGTGTTCTTTTTTGTCAGCAATTTCAGACACCTTTGCTTTCCAATTACTCTGTTATGTTATAGAAATAATCTGCATTCTGAAGTATGTTTTTTCAGAGATGTCTTCTTCATTTTCTTGCTCTAAAGCCAGAAACAACATCCCACCAACCAATAGTCTAAAAATCCATATGCATCTACTCAATTGCCTTTGGTATATGATTATTAAATTCCACAAATTAATTTCAATGCACATTAAATCATGATTCGAGTCAAACCCATGACTTTAGTCAACGACTATTATGAATAAGAAGACAGAAAAAAAAACAAAGAACCAACAACCAAAACAAGTAAAAAAACAAAACGGTACAGTGACAAATATCTTGCTTACTTGACAAACCATTTGAGTCCTTCATTTAGAGTTATGTTCACACCACAATCTCTGAAATTGTTCTCTCTAAAAATTGGAGTAATAACATGTGAAAGCATGCATGCTTACTAATTGGATCTCCACCTTACTAAATGAATCACCAACCCTATTGATGTAGGATAATATAGATTTAGAGAAAAAAAGAGGGAAAAAACCCAGAAAAAAAAGAGACAGGAGCTGAAGAGGAGAATGGAAAGGGAGCAGAAAGATGCAGCTCTATAACTTTTTATTAATTCATCAAAACTCTTTACAATGTCAAAAATCATATATAAATAGTAAAACCTTATAACAATTAACAATTAGACTAATAGTACATTAAGATAAAATGAATAAAAACAATGATGACTGAAATTAAAAAAAATACCAGAAATTATAATCAAAGGACAAAATTGAAAAAAAAAACACAAACAAAGGACAATTGTGTATTTTAGCTGTCATAAAAGAGAAAAGAAAGAAAAAAGAAAACAATCTATCACTATCTATCACTAGTGACAATTTAACCACCATAAAACTTCATACATCATACCAAGTGAAAGATAACACAATACACTATCACTTGATGTTACACGCTCCACCTGAATGACATAGACACCACCCACTTGCTGGCATGTGTTGAACACATGATAGAAAATTTTCATTTAAGTTTTTTTAAGACATAAAAATACCAAAACATCTCTCATAGCCCTCTTAAAAAAGACTTTTCACAAACATTTCACTATAACAATCTATAATAATTTATGTGTTAAGCTAAAATAAAAACTCTTACAAATTTTAACCTTTAGTAAAATTGGTTTGGAAATGAGAAATGCATTTATGGGTTTGGAGAGAGAACGAATATTTTTAATGGTGGGTTTTTGGAAGAGTGGTAAAAGGGAAGGTTTTAAGTTTGAAGAAATGGGTGATAATGGTGTGAAGTGTGAACTGATGAGGAGACAAGGCCGTAATGTGTTTTTTTATATGGATTTGGTTAATTTCAATTAAGTAAAGACTATTGAAACTTCTCTTAATTGTTAAGCCTCATTATTAAATGCGTGTTTTTTTCCATCTTTTGCCAAATCTGTATTATGAACAAAAAATGTTAGCTTTATTCAAAATTCTACCTCGAAGTCTCTTTTCTTTTTCAAAAATCTAATTTCTCGTTTAATATGCAATGACGGGCATATTGTCCTCGTACATACTCTTATTAATTATATGCATCAAAACCTAATAAAACATGAAAAAAAAATACAGTTATTAAACTTGATTCGGTTTAAAATTTGGGTTACAAGTTAGATGACTCAATCATTTTACTTCACTAATTTAATCGCCACAATTAGCATGCCTATTTTATGTTTCCTTACTGTTTTACGCTTTTGTTGGTTTGAGCATCACAGCCGAGAAGCTTTAACAGGGAATCATGTCTTTTTACTTTTCTCCAACTTGTAGTGGTGATAATGGAGGAATTGAAGAGCAAAATTATAGAGATTTTTATATGACAGAGACACGGGAGGGGCGGCGCTCCATGAGAATCAAACCTGGACAGCACCATTCCTCAAATACAAACCATGTCAACTGATTGTGTAAAGAAAAAAAAGCATGAAAATTATACTCGGATTCCATGTTCATTGTGTAATCTTGGAGTAGAAGGTAGCGGTCACTGACACTAAACATCACTCAGCAATTTTGGAGAACATGCTGCCACAGCATTAGCAACCGTGAGGAAGATCTTGTCCTCTCCAATCTGTTGCGCCAAATCGGAGGCGTGGAGCTTATCGATCACGACTGGGCCAGGATTTGCCAGGACAAGCTGTGCGATAACACAAGGAGCTTCTGGTAAGGGATTTTTCCTAATATCAGAGCACTTGTATACACATTATCGTAAATGCATGTGTCTGCGTGTTACTTGAGATTTATAGGATGCTGTAATGTAGTTGTAAGTAAGTTAAGAGTTAGATTTCATGACATTCTAGGTGGCGGTGTTAATGCACAAGAGCTCACCTGAATCTCTCTTTTCTGGAGACTTCTGTACAGCTCTTCCATGGCATGGATGCCACTGGTGTCGATGTCGGTAACGGCTGCACCAAAAGCAAAAGGATCATCAATGAGTTTTGAAAAATTATGGTGGCAGGTCAGCTTGTAGAGAACAGTTAATGAAGATCCATTAGAGAATAGCCTGATTACGTGACATCTCCACTATCAGAAACTGGATTTTTTGGTGGCCGGATTTGTTTACCAATTCTTCCTCGTCTGTCAACCATCTCAGTATCCTGCAAGAAAAAATTGTTTCTCAGCCTCACCAAAGCTACTGGAAATATCAACATTTTGCGAAACTCGCATGAATTGCGTAGCTGAAAGGCCTAAAAGCAATGGCTTTACCTTTCTTTAATGTAATTGGAGTTGGAAAAGTAGATTGCAGAATCAACTCTCACAATCAAAACACCAGGAACCTTGGTTGCATCAGGATACTGAAGAATGTTTCTGTACACAGTTGTCCTCGGTAGATTTCCGAGAATTGCAGTTCGGGGCCTGGTAACTTGTAAGAGAAGTTTGAAAAAGGATATCGACACCTTCCACGACACAATCAAAACATAATTCAATCAATCATGGCAATCACATGTAGGGGATTTAGCCAGTGGGTGTCGTGATTCTTACAGCAATCAAGAGGCCAATCTCAACAGAGGCAAACACAACACCAAAGAAGGCTCCCACGCAGGCAACAAAATCAAATTTATCAATCTTCCATATCAAATATGCCGCATCAAAATCAACTAGGCCGACCACAGCTGATATAATGATGGCCGAGAGTACGGCATTTGGGGTGTACTTGAAAAGAGGTGTCATAAATTGCAAGGTCAGAAACACAACAATCGACATAACAATGTTGGAGACCGCAGTTTGGCAGCCAGACATGTAATTCACAGCTGATCGAGAAAATGAACCTGCAAGTAGTGACCATAAGCAAAAAAATAAAATAAAATGACCATTAAGGATTTCAGTAATCACATGAACCTCCTTGTGTTAGCCCCATGGAGTTTGAGCCCAAAGGGAAGATCAAAACCATTTAATTAGTAGCGATACTACTGTTCATATGTGCATCCTCTCACCTGTTGCCACGTAGCAAGAAGCCATTGAACCAACAATATTCATAGTTCCTAGCGCTACCATTTCTTTGTTTCCATCCAGCTGATAGTCCTTCATGGCAGCAAATGTTCTTCCAATTGCTATGGCTTCCTGAAAATCCCGTTCCAAGACAGGAGGAATAAAAACTCTTTTAGTTGATCGGTGACCTAATAAAACGTCCCTCAATGAAAACAGGGATTTCTGCCTGGCCGGAGGTGTTTGCAAAGTTGTCTCACCGTCAAGGCAATCATCCCGGCCACAATACCAATCCTAGCACCTTTCAGCAGATGGTCACCGCTGAAATATAATTGATTCACAGAGGACGGATTTATTCCTTTCTCTATATGATTCACCTTCAGAAATCACAACAATTACCATTAACCCCGTAGCTACTGCAGCTATCACTGCTTCTGATGATGTTGCAGCCATAATAGGATTTATTATTTGTAGTAATAGAGGTAATCACTAAAGAAAAGAATGAGAAATGCTTACAATTTGAACCCCGTCCTTGTCTGCACGGGTTATATACACAAAAAGAGTTGACAGAATAACAGATATCAATGGGCCAATTGCTGGCACCCAGAATAATTTACTGTTCTTCTTTCCCTATTGCTCAAATAAAGGTGAGAATTAGAAAAACCTTGCAAGAAGGTAGATTATTACATAAGCATTAGTATTATTAGACTTTGATGGGACTTACAATGTACTTGGCAAAAAGGAGGAAAGATAAAAGGCTCGCCCCAATAACAATAGTTTGCCAGTTCCACTGCAAAATATTTGTTGCACACAAATCAGTGACCACTGATACGACAGTTTATTTATCTAGGGTGGGATTCTTAATTCATCTATCGATCGTGTTTCACATTTTAAATGTAAGAATGAGCCAAAGAGAGCAAGCCAGAGAGAACTCACTCCATGATGAGCTGAGGCAAATACCGAGTGCATTACAGAAACAATATCAGTTTTCTTTGTAAATTTTTTGATCCCAAGAAAACCCTTAAGTTGTTGGAGGGCAATTGTGATGGCAGCTCCACCCATGAAACCAACAATAGCAGCATGGGATAGAAAGTCGATTAAGAACCCCAGCCTGATAAAATATTGGCCCAAACCAGCACGATGTTAACAGAAAGAAGTGATAGATAGAGAGCACTAAAAAAAATGAATATGAACATGGTCAATATGAATGAAACATTGCTTGTTTAATTTTCTTTTGACATTTACCTCAAAAACCCAAGGCTTACTTGGGTGATTCCAGCAAAAAATGTAGCTGTAAATGCCAGCCTCCGATATTCCGCTGCATTGGCTACCGGATCAGCAATTTCATTCTGAAGCAGAGTCCCCAACAAGAGAGACACCACAGCCACTGGTCCTATTGCTATGTCTCTTGAACTACCCATGAAGGCGTATATCAGAGGTGGAACAAAGCTGGAGTCTGAAAAATATTTCAAACAGAAACAGCGGAGATCAGCCCATCAAATTCAAGAACGAGCCAAAGGCAATGCAAGATGTGCATGAATATGGGAAACTTACACAGTCCATACTGAGGATCCAAATTTGCAAGCTTTGCATACCCAATATCCTGTTTTTTTTTTTTTCCAAAATGTAAACTGTTAGAAACAGTGCAACGTGGTGAATACATAATATTGCTGTTTCTTATGCATCTTCTGAGAAGATAATCTACCTGGGGAATGCAAAGACTAGCAATTGTCAGCCCAGCAATGAGGTCACCTCTAAATTTCGCAAAACTGTAATTTCTCCCCCATTCAAGAATAGGGAAGATAGCTTGGAGACCCAGGATGAACTTTTTAGACCTTGTTTGGTCCTTGAATGAACGTAGAGGATCATCTGCAAAGAATGTCTCTTTGACAGTGGCTTTGAACTCCTTGAAGAGGTTTTGCTTCGGAGGAAGTCCAACCTTGTGGACATAAGGTGGATCCTGAGGATGAGAGCGAGAGGATGAAAGGCTCCTTATATCCATATCGTACTCTTCAGTTGAATGAACCGCTGAAGACATAGACAGTTAACTTACCTGTGTAATGCAAGACATTTTACAAGATAATCATAATCAAAAAGAGGGCAATTTTGATCTTAATTGTGCAGAAAGAATATGACGTGTTCTATTAACATGTACAATTAATAGGCCCACGTAAGTACAAACTCAGAAATTTATGAACAGAACATGATGCATTTTCAGTATAGTCTTCCAAAGAAAAGCTAGAGCATAAACGAATAAAGTGAAACTTCGGTCTGTGGACAGTATTCAAGAAGTTGAAGCTAACCACGACAATGGAAGCCAGGAGGGAGAGAAGGCTAGGAAAACCAGCGCAGGGAAATGCTAAGCCTTATTGAAAATAAATGGAAGCGTAGAAGCACCTACTTATATAAGTTTTAAAAAGGATCACTAGTAATTAAACCTTCATAATTACGAGAGAGAGACGGAATTATGATTAGCAATATGTCATATAAATGATACTCAGCAAAGTGGACAGCAATTTTTTATTCATGACCGACCTGGTCATGGATTATTCAACACTTGATGATAGGTGTAGGCAGCTCTTCAACGCGTCCGTAATTGTTTTGAAGTAAGAACTATGCAATTTGAAAAGGCGTTGACGTACTGTGTGTTTTGTAATGCAGCAGAACTTTGTTTGGATTTAAAAAAACATTAATTTCGATGCTTTTCGAGTGTTTTTTTTTCTTCTGCATCAGACATATTAAAAAACATTAAAAAGCATCAGATTAGTCCTTTTACAGACCGAAAACACAAGACTCGAAAGGCATTACCAAACACTGTCTTGGGTGGCATAGCTGGCAGAAGCTAAGAAACTGATAGCATATCGATGGCTACTTTTTCTTGGTTCTTCTAAACCCATCAAAAAAAAGATCATAAACTAAAAATAAAGGGAAAAGAGCTTTCATGTCTTGTTGCTGAAGAATATATGGATGGTATCAGAAAAGTGGAAGGGCCACAAACGCACGCAACTCGATCCTCTTCAACCACAACCAGTCATTAGTCAGAAAAAAAAAGGAACATTTTCTTCAAAATTATGCTTTTAAATTTCTTTTCTGATCAAGTTAGTCATTCCCATGGTTCTTACAGACCAGAGAAACAGCTAAAAGAAACAATAAAAAGGCATGCAGTAATGGCCTCGAAAATCCTTTCTAGTAACAACAGAGTAATGTGATATTCATCATGTCCAAACATTAACAGATAAAATTACGGTCCCAATTTACGTCATTCGTGATTATTTTAAGGAAGAAAGGGCATGCATTTAATAAAAGCACCCAGCATTTAAGGTTAAAAGCTACGGCCAACGAAGAAAATAAAAATAAAACAACGCTCTATACAATCAGGACATTAAGAATTACTATATATGTGCATGATCATAATTAAGGCTCAATTATCAATTTCGGGCTCCCTGAAAACCCTAAAAAGCCAACTCGATCGATCGGTTGAATCTACTAAAGCACGTTAAAAGGGTTTGATTTAATTAGTTAATTAATCATGATCCACCACCCAAATCAAAGCACATCACTATACTCAACCTGATGCTTTGTCAAACAGAATCGCCAAAGCAAGCAAACAGCATAAGAATCGAAAACTTTCAGTTCACAGAAACAATGCTATACTATATGTACGAGGATGAGAACCAAAACCCAGAATTCAGAAGGTCTTTTGATCGTGTCTTTGATTTGGGACAGAAGAGCATCTTCCAAATTGCATGTACGTCTTTTTGGAAGAGAATAAAGGAGGAGGGGTTCAGGAGAAAAAGTCATCGTATCTCACCTCCCCATTCACTTACTTTGTAATGAAAACCGTTGATAGTGGAGCAATAAGATTAACCCTCTCCCACTCGAAAAGATCTTCTTTCCCTTGCCATTTATTTTTTATAAAAAAAGAAGAAGAAGAAAAGGCCAAAATCGTAGTTATTGTTCAAGAAGAAAAACTTACAAGCTTATAGAATAATGAAGACCTAAAAATAGCAAGCACCTTCCCATAACGTGCGCCAAACATGGTGGTCTGTATCTTTCCGTAGGCTTTCGTTATAATTAAATAAGGAGCTAAACCCTAATATATCTGTAAGTACCTATGCCAAACCCCGTCCAGGTTCAATGAATTATCTCGTGTTCAACTCAGGATTTGCTCAGTAGTTACTTGTTCTTTTGCTAAGATTTGACTTCTCTGGGCATCAAAACTGATATAGTTCCAAAAAAAAAACTGTGTTGATATTTTGTAAAAAACAAAAGCTGATCTTTGAAATGATAAGGTCTAGAATTTCTAGTCAAAAGTGCAGATGATAGAATTCTATCTATGTTCATTCACGAAGTTAGTGTTGTCTTTGCCTTTTGCTTCAACGGTAGAAATGTGGACTAGATTCATTTACAGAACTGCCACCGGAACACACGCGTGGGAAAAGACTAGAGGTTTTGCTCCGGCAGAAACTCGATACGATGTTCCATCTAACGTCTACGGCTCTGTTTTTTCGTCAACGCTCACTAGAATGATTTTCTCTCCATCTTGAATGGGCACCTCCACTCCACGTGTATGGGTGACTTGAAGTCTTTTCAGCCGTGCCTTTTTTAATGATTTTTTTTTGTTTATGTTTTTATATTGTTTTGATATGTAGATATTAAATATTAAAAAATAATATATAATTAAAAAATGTTTTTAAAAACAATTACTATCATGCTAATAAACATAATTTTAGTTGCAAAACAACATTGTCATGATGAATTACGATGTGTTTGGAAATATATTCTCACTTTTTGTAGTTTCAAACTTGGCTTGCTACTAAAAATCAGATATAGGCTACTCCTTTCTACTCTTCACTCATAGATTCATTGTCTCTATCTGTTTTAAAGGATAACATAATTGATTACACAATGGAATAAATATCATAAACGGTAGGTCATTTTCATAAATATTAGTTTTTGTTTATCATTTTAAGATACAAAATAAAAAAAATACAAATATAAATAACCCATCACTTTAAAAATACAAACCACTCACCATTTTAAATATACATAGTTAATTGAGTAAGTTCACCACTTATTTTAAAGATACATAGTTGGGAGGAGTTTAAGAACTCTTTAATAGTTGAAAACGTCTAGAATAAGGCTAACATGGCAATACTATTATAGAAAGTTAAGGGTTGTTTAGGGAACCCTAAAATTTAAATGTGTTCTTGCCAAAGAAATTTCATATACCTAAATTAATAAAATTTATTGGAAGTCAATGTCTTTCTTTTCATCTCAAACTATAATGTAGTAAGATGGGAAATGTTGTGCGTGATTGAAAATTGTTAATACATTTATTTCAAGAAACCTTAGTGTAGCTACATTAAGCTAGTACATGAGGCTGAAGGTCATGAAAACCAAGAGGTGGAAAGATATATTACATACTTTTATTAAGCAATATAAATAAAATATTAGCATTGCTCTTGACATATCTAATATATATATATCATCTAGAAAAAAAAGAGATTATGCATGAATATGCCAAATGATAAAAGGATGTGACCACCCAAATACATCCTCAACTATTGGATAAAAGATGGTCACTCCTTTTACTAGTATCCTCAAAACACTTTACTATGATCATATAATGGGTATCTAGGTTTAAAAATTTATTAATGTTATGGTAGTAACTGAACATATTGAATAAGATAAACCTAATGAAAGAATATTCGTACCTATTAAGAGGAATGATTTAAATGAAAAAAACAAAGATGTTGATAATATCAAAGGTGGGTATAAAGGTAAAAGGAACTGTTTGAGCGAATGGAAAGAGGAATGAATGCTTTTTTGAGTATCAAAGCATAAGTGTGTAAGATTGTAACATTACTAGAAGACTTTTCATGAAATCAAAAAAAGATATTTATTGGAGAAAAACCTTGTGTAACCTTTACCCACATAAAAGAAAAAAGAATAAGAGATTTTGGCTTTTCAAAGTGTTATTGTTCTTTGTTATAAAAAATTAGGAACTTTTTTTTAGGAGAAAAAGAGCTGATACAAACAACTTAAGTATAAAATAAATTAGCAAAGTCAAATAAGTTAACTCTTGGAGTGTTAAACACATTTATTCTAAAATTAAAAGTTTTCCACTCTAGCTAAAAAGGGATAAATAAAATTTTGGTGATAAAAGATGTAACAACATTTGTAGAAAGTGTATTTTATCATTTACAAGGAATTTTGTTGAAAATACCCAAAACATATGCTAAAATAATATTTCATAAGGTACTTTCCTACTATGTATTTATTTTGGTAATAAAAAGCATAATTAAATGATGAATTCAACAATATAGGTTTTGTTAAATGCAAACGGTTTTATGATACAAAATAACATTCTATAAAGATTACATAAAATTGAAAAAACAATAAGAGGTATAGGACGACCCTTTCAATTTTAATTTAATTTTTTTTTAAAAAAAATTATATGTTTTATAAATATGTTTCAGGTATTATGAATTTTTAATTAAGAAAAAATATTTTTTTATTCTTATAAAAATAAAATTTTAAAAATAAATCAAATGATAATAAAAAAGGTGTTAACACTAATTAAATAATAAAACGAAAATCTCATCTTTCGAACAAAGAAAAAGGATAGATAAAAACATAAATGTTTGACACTGGTTGTTTGTTTTATTTTACACATTTTCATTTATTTTATGTAGAGGTTAATTTTTGTTGTTAATAATATGAAGAAAAAAAATCATAAGTTTTTCATTAAAGTACAACTCAATAATATAAAATATAAAAACAAAATTGCTGATAAATTATAATAACTATTTAAAGAATTATAAAATAAAAAAAACATTTAAAACATCAATCACCTCTAAAAAAAGTGAAGCCAATAGATTTAAAATTAAAAGAAAATATGTTAGGGTTTGTTTGGTATTGCAATTACTATTGTGGTTGAGGTTTAAAAAAAAAATTCATGAAAAATATTTTTAGCTGTAGTTCATAACTTAAATTGAGGTATTTGGTTAAAACTGTGATTGAGTTTAAGGTTTAATAAAAAATATTTTCGTGTATTTGGTTGCCATGTTTTTCATATTACTATCAACTTGTGAGATTACTTTAAAAGGGCATATACATATACACACACATTTATAAAGCCATTGTTTTAGCATTACATCATAGAATTGTTGAATAATAAATAAATAAATAAATAAAGTATAGACATTATATCATAGCTAGATTGGTAAATAGATGTAGAATTGTTGACCAAATCAAAATCGAGCCCTAAACTTGGAATTTGTAAAGAGAGAAGTGGGGCTCATATATAAATAAATCAACTATGAAGGAGCAAAGAGTAATGCTAAAACAATGACGTGAAAAAAGAGAGATAAGAAATGGACAATTGTGTTGTGTTGTGGCAGTGCTGAATAGTAAATGCCACGATGATCTTGACAACCAATAATTTTTGTGGCGAGAATAATAAAATCTCGGGGCGGTAAGCAATAAAAAGTAGGTAATAGTTGCTTTTTTTAACCGGTGATTGGATGCATAAAATTTATGGCCTCCACACAAATGGTTTAGTGTTTTTCTGCATAACCAACACTACTTCAGTTGCTTTTTTTCAAACTCAATTTGTACCACAAAAACAAACACCTACTTTAATCTAGAAGGAAAAAAACAATGTAAAAAGAGAGGAGAGGCTAGATGTTGTTGGGCCCAACATGATAAAAAGGTGAAACAAATAAAGTTGTGTAATTAAATATTAATTGCTAAAATAATAGGGATCAAATGATAAAAAAACCTTAACTTTAAGGATTAGACTAAAGTTTTCTCAATAAACAGTAACAAAGCTTATTTTGCTGTTGTCAAAATTGGTTTTTTCTTTCTAAATGCTATTTTTAACTGCAATTATATTTTGATTTCTCCAAATTAATGTTAAATAAATATTGGAATAATGTTTGAAATTATGTAGAATTAAAAAAATAGTAATACAATCTAAGAGAATGCAATTGAAAAATTTTAAATCTTAAAAAACTAGAAAAAAAAATTGCATTGTGCATTTCTATAATAATATAACAAATGATTGAAAGAGTTAAATAAATATAACTTAGTCCATAATAATAAAATTAACTTAATCAATTCTTATAATTTTTGAAAACAACAATTTAATCTCAACATCTCTCAATCCTCTTTAAACCTAGCTCTTTATTTAATTCCATGTTATTTGCCCCTTTTTTAATTTCATTTTATTTTTCAATTCGATTTATTTTTTGAAAGATGGAAAAGAGAAGTGAGAAAGATGGTGTCTATATACATAACAGAAGGGAAGAAAAGAGAAGTGTAACGACATGTCGCTTGACAGAGAAAAAAGAAAAAAAGAAAAAAGAAGGCTTATGACTGGTGTCTCCCTAGAAAGAAAGAGGGAACAAGGTTTAATTTTGCAAGCAAGGAAGGAGAAGAAAATGGACGCAGAAAAAGATAAGCTAGCAAACGAGATGCCAAAGTCTAATCCATTAACACAGGCCCAGTTCCTCCTCTGGAAACGCCAAAAGGTGTTTTCTTCTTCGCCCTTTACTTTTCTAGGGTTTCTTTCTATATCAAACCAATTGTCCTGGAATTCGTATCTGATAATTGAGCTATATTCAGAATTTTAAATATGTTAATATATACCAAAGTTTTCATCTTGAATCGCTGAGTTTGTTGTGTGTATCAATCATGCCAAAACACTAGAAATATTGAACAGCTTCGCCTGTCTTGGGAATTAGAATAGGGAGTCTCTGTTAGTTTTTTGTGAATGAATTCTCTTTAAAGGCTATTTACGAAATAAATAGAGTGTTATGGAGCGGTAAATGTACTTGTGTATTTGGTTCCCAACCTGCTAACTACTGCCATCTTCTTTGAACCATAAGAATGTTTCGTTTATCATCCAGGCTATATAATTTGTTGAGGGTTTAATATAGTTGGCCATACATGGTAGTTCCTGATCCTTTCTGTCCTATCCACCATATATTGATTTGGTGCGTCAAAGTTATAATCATGAAGGAATAAAGAACTGAGGCAGGGAATTTTTGTGGCAATGCAGCTAACTGTTAGCAGCAGGAGTCGGTAAACCATGTTGCGTGATTTCTTTTTGGTAGTGTTTGCCGCAATGAATCTGTTACAAATCAGATATCATCGGGAAAACTAAAAATTCTAGTCTGCAGGTTGTTACAAGTGAAGATAACTGGGATCCTTCTCAAGGCATTATAATAACTTACTGTTAAGTAGAGAGTATTTGCATAATCCCATCTCCTTGAACTACTCCCATGTTGATAACAAGTTCAGAGACTTGATGAGGGCTCTACTAATGTTAGACTACTTTATTTACTTTTTTTCTTTTTATAATTATGACAATAAATATCAGTCTTTTTTTTTGTTTTTTTATTTATCAGGATGCAGATTCCTCAGCTAGAAAAGCTGAAGCTACTAGGAAACGTGAAGAAGATATAGCTGCAGGAACAGTTCAAATGAATGGCCGTGAACTTTTCTTGCATGAACCTTGGGTGTTTGATAACAGTCAGTATTGAGGTTTGGTTTTTGTTCAAGAACACAAACATACACAGACTCATTCGTGTAATGCCGAAGAGAATATCTTAACACATAATGCTTTATTTCCTGTTGACTTTGCTTTAAAGAAAACTTATGGTGCATTGAGAATGCCCAATGATGATGATTTTTCTCTGCTAATAGCTGTTATTATGATCTGGTAGTTGCTGTATAAAGGCAGAACAATGGCATCAATATATGACTAGAGTTATGTTTGCTCTGCTACATATACTCTATGGTGCTACATAACATGGCGCATGGTTAAGGAGTCGACCTGCCTTTGGGGACAGTTTGAAAACATTAAAAATGCACTCCTTTTAGGTCAGCTTTTCCCCCACCACTAATTACCATGCCTACTTTCTTCTCAGCCTCTCTGACCCTTCACAAAATCGGAGCCAGGTTTCTCTCCCCTCATCAACAGTGCAGATCCTTTACCATGCTGCCTCAATACTAATTTCATTCACCCATCACTATTCTTATTGCCCCGTGTGCTACTGGAAGATAAAATCTTGGACCTTGCATTTGAATGCCATCAAATTAACTTATATAAACCACGGATTTGGAAGATTTAGCTGCTATAGCTGTACTAAGAGAAGAGGCCAGGACACATTGTAACTTCGATATTTATCTTTGCTCGTGTCAGGTAATGGCATTTCAAGTGATTTAGCCTGGAGAGGCCGTTTCATCTCAGGGTCTTTACACCCTAGTAATGGGTTCTATAACCTGAAGGAGTCAGCTTTGGCATGGATAGGTGTTTTCCTGCTTGAGTTATTCACACTATTTTCCTAGTCTTGCAACTCGTACACACAGATGATCAGGTGCTTGGTAGATTAGGTTCATGTGAATGGAAAATTATTCAATCGGTTGGGGGTATTATAGATCTTATAATCAATGCCTGAGCCATTTGTTTCATGGAACGGCTGTGGCATTTTAGAGCTAGATATCATTGAAAGCTAGCTGCACTTTTATTGAACCACATCCTGGTTCATTCATGGCAGAACTGGATCTGGCACACGCCCGAGTAAAAAAGAGAGTTCCACTGAACTTTGAACTTTATTTAAGAAGCCATATTTCATCAGAAACACAGCGTACATTGTCCAAAGAGGAAGCACTGACGCAAACAGAAACGACATAAACTTAACAACTTAGGAGACACTAAAACCGACATGAAACGAAGTTAGATGAAGCACTAGACAGAATGACTCGGATTTGACAGGATCTCTCCTCCCTCTCCTTCATGTCATATCGCCTCCCACTTCCCCTTACTCAGATGGTTTTCGCCTGCAAAGAAAAACCAGTCATAACCGGCGTTTAGCCCTGAGAATATTGGAAGTCTGGTACTCTCAAATCGTAATTTTTCAATTTTTTTTTGTTACGTTTGTTGTTGTAGGAGAACAGAACAGTGTGCCTCTTTCTTCTTTCTTTGTTTTTTAGTTCATTCTAAGTTAATATTTTTTTATTTTTTTTAAATCTCAAATCATCAAATTTATACGTTTCACTTCTCGAAATGTTCAAAATTGATTCAAATCACCACTTTGTCTTCGTGTGCACCACCTGCTGGTTTGCTGTGTGACCTAAGCGTACTTAACGAAGGAAATCTGCTTTACTGAAAGTAATTTTCTTACATGCAAAAGAAAGAAATACAAAATACGTAAATTGATGAAAAAAATTACTCTCATTTAAGTATCCCCCCTCTTTCTTTCTTTCTTTCTTTCTTTTTCCTTTTTTCCATGTCTCATTTAGAGTTTTTGTGAATATTGATGAAAAAATAACTCTTATCCAACAAAATACGTTAGCATGAGTCCACTGAGAGGGAGAAAGTAAACGTGCAATGCGAGTAAAGTGAAGGGATATCTACTTGAGTTCCTCTTCGACAGAGTCCAGCTCACGCCTTATTTCCTCTAGATCCCTATGGATGTGCTGCAAACATATATAAAATGTCAGTTTCATCGTGAAAAGGAGAAGAGGATCTACTAAACAAGTTATATTTGTCTTCACTAATATTAATAAATCTCTGTAAATTAATATCATCAAGCATACCTCAAACCTATGGTTGCAATAATCAATGCCAGGTTAATAAAGAATCCAGTACATGCAGAAGAAGCGATGTATATAATTAGAAATGGTGATTAACCATTATACACAGTAATGAAGTATGGAATCGTGCACACACACGCCCACAGTACCTACTATGGATTCAGGATTAAATAGAGAAATTACCAGTCAATTAGGAACTGTAACTCCCCCCCAGAATATCGTTGAATGAGTCGGGTCCTTTCCTGCTTTGTATAGAAGCATGGAAATGTTAGAAGTAATTAGGGGAGGAGGCAGAAAGCAACTCTAGCTCATACTGATCAGTTATTCTCACTAGCTAGAGAAAAACTTCCATGAGCTTAATTGTGGGGCTTGGATCAGAGTGCTTTAACGTATATATTTGTACTAGTGCAGATAAAATTTAAGAGATTTAAAGGGATATATATAACACTGAATACATACATGTAGAACAATTAAATGAAGTCTTAGATTCAAAAGACTGTATATCACCTCTTGCAGTTCTTCTCTATTATCTTCGCTGCATGCCATTAGATTCAAAGGGTTAGTGAATAAATAAATGCTGATTAGTGATCAAAATCATGCATGTGTGTGTGAATGTGGCAGCAATCTCGAACCACGTTTGGAAAGAGGTTCTTACCTGGTCTCATAGCGAACCAAACCATTCCCAGACCTGAAATTTACACATATAAATAGTTAGAAAAAGCACCTTGGCTAGCTAGTGCACAACAATTTCAGGCCCGTATGGAGGTTGTACCCGTTGCTGCCTTGAAAATGCAGGTAAGGCAAGAGCAGGAGGAAGCACAGGGGGTCTCAAACCATTTCCAGACCTGAAATTTACACATATAAATAATTAGAAAAAAGCACCTTAGCTAGCTAGTGCACAGCAATTTCAGGCCCGTATGGAGTATGTACCCGTTGCTGTCTTGAAATGCAGGTAAGGCAAGAGCAGGAGGAAGCATCGGGGGTCTCAAAACCCGTATTCCTGTCAGCTTCGGTGTCTCCTCGCTGCTGCTCTTGCTCCTGTTGTTGAGTTCTTGAAGCTCCCACACCTCTATTGTCATTGACGCTGAACCTAAATCTAGCCATTTTGAGCAAAAGAAGGGAGTTAAAGCAAAAGGGAGCGACTTATTTGATGAGGATAGTGATGCAATACCAAGTGCTTCGTGGGCTGCATTTTATAGGAATGGAGACAGGCTAGGTGCTTGACAGGTGTACTTTCGGATGCCATGAGAGATTTGAAGCTGTAAACCTCTTGGCAATTAAACTAGGGTAATTGGGATATGCTTTGTGGTTAAAATGTAAACTAATTAAGAACGTACGGTGCCCGACTTCTGATATAAAATATATATTATAGAGAAATTGAACACCTCTTTCTCACAATATTCATCCAATACATGCGCATAAAATGAATTTAAATCGTTTTAATTCCACGTATATATTCATATTCAGACAGCAAGAACCAAGACAGCACTCGAAATAAGAAATAAAAGCATGTATATATGCGTGTCTTTCTTTTTGGAAAATACGAAATTTGAAGTAATAATAAGTAAACAAGTAATTCTCCTAAAAAGAAGAAAGAAAGGTAAGTAAGTAAATTTGAAATAAACAACTGTTGATTCACTAAACAACACCAAACCACGCTTCCATTTTGTCAAGAGTACCAGTGCCTCCTACTCTAAAAATATAGTCATACAACACATTCACTTATATTATAATTTTTAACATAAGGTTGTTTTTTCATCATAGTTTTTAATTAACAACAATCATTTTGCTGTTCTTAAATAACCATACAACACGTGCGATATATAATGCTATAGTTTTTAAAAAATAATAGTCATTTTGTCGTTATAAAATTACCATACAACACGTGCAATGATACTATAATTTTTGACTAAGAACAATCATTTTATCATTATATAATCATCATACAACACGTGCAATGATACTATAATTTTTAATGAGCAACGAATCATTTTGTCGTTATAGTTTTTAATAAACAACAATTATTTTGTCGTTGTGTAATGGTCATACAAGATGTGCAATAAATCTATAACTTTTAATGAAATGACATTTTTGATGTTATAATTTTTAATGAACTATCATTTTGTCGTTATAGAATGGCTATACAACACGGGCAATTGTATTACGAAATATCATTTTGTCCTTATAGTTATTAACTAACAACTATCATTTTGTCGTTATCAAACGACCATACAACATGTGCAATAATGCTACATTTTTTAACAATCAATAATCATTTTATCATTTTAAAATGGTCATACAACACGTGTAATAATACTATAATTTTTAATGAACAACGAATCATTTTGTCGTTATAGTTTTTAATGAACTACAATTATTTTGTCGTTGTGTAATCGTCATACAAGATGTGCAATAATACTATAATTGTTAATGAAATATCATTTTTGATGTAATAGTTTTTAATGAACACCTATCATTTTGTCATTATAGAATGGTCTTACAACACGAGCAATTGTATTGTAATATTTAATGAAATATCATTTTATTGTTATAGCTATTAATTAACAACGATCATTTTGTGGTCATTAAATGGCCATACAACACGTGCAATAATGCTACAATTTTTAACAATTAATAGTCATTTTATCATTATAAATGGTCATACAACACGTATAATACTATGATTTTTCATGAACGATGAATCATTTTATCGTTGTAGTTTTTAATGAACAACAATTATTTTGTCGTTCTAAAAATGTGCATTAATACTATAGTTTTTAATGAAATATCATTTCGTTATATTTTTTTTTATGAATAATGATGATTTTATGGTTTAAAATGATGGTACAATAAATATATTATTAATTTGAAATTAGAGCAAACACATGACAAGTTCATAAAGAAGTGACGCATGGAAAAAGCATTGGCTGTAAATTCTCAACATGTCAAGTTCCAGCGCTAATCCTCAAAAGGAATCCCTCCCTCGTAATAAGCGTGACTGTTATCTTGCATGCATAGTTGCTTCGGATGTCAACTTAGGTATGGAGGGAGCATTGGTTTGTTTCTTTCTTTTGGCTTCTTCCTAACAAACCCAGCCACGTGTTCACCGTTCCTACATTTCTCCCTCCCCTCCTAAGTCCTAACGTCCCCATCCCTCCCCAGTCCCCGCCCTTCTTTTTTTCTATTTCAAATTAAACAGTAGAAACCGAAGATACCCCATTTATGGACAAATCTAAAGTTTTTGTGGGGTCTACTTTGTGTTCCTGGAATTATGCTGACGTGGGGCTAGTTAACTGCCACCTATGGCTCGCATTGCCAAATGGAACTCTTGTGGGGCTACTTAGATAAGAAACGCTCGTGTTGATTTATTGGGGTTTGTTTTCGAGTGCTATTCAGTTTATTTCTTAAAATGTTTTTCTTGTTAATACTTTTATTAAAAATTACTTTTTGTTTTTTTAAATTATTTTTAATTTAAAAACATCAAAACAATAATTTGAAAATAAAAATTTTTTTTCAAGTTTTTTTTTAAAATACTTTTGAAATACACTATTAAATACTCCTAGATGCTTGACTACAATCAGTTACGGGCTGGGCTGAGCTGAGTATTAAAAATATATTGTAAATATGTTTTTTTAAATATTAATGATCTTATATTATAGAGAGAAAAAGAAAGTTGAAAAACATTATACTAATGGTTAACCTTTAATAATCAAAATGTTAAAAATTGATATTAAAAAAAAATAAATGAACAAAAAAAGAGGTAAAAACAAATACCCACAAACTCAGTTGATAAGAGTTTTTAAAGAAATCAAGATTATAGATTCAATCATGAGATTGGAAACAAATTCAAAATTGATAAAATTCATAAGACCACAAATTCATAAGATAATCTAAAATAAAAATCAAGATCTTAGTAAACAAATATAAATACAATAAAGAAAATCAAAATATATTATTTTAAAGCTTTATTCGACCTGAAAAAATATAAGTTTTTCTTTCTATTATCATTAAACTTAGTAAAATAATTTAAACTTAAAACTCTTCATGTAACTTTTTTTTCTTGCCTAAGTCTTAAATGAAATTGTGTGAAAGTTCTCTCAATGTAATCTTATCGACTCCATAGATCTAGAGGAAAATATCAAAAGAAAAACAGTTATTATTTGAATTATATTTACTACCTTGGTTATGAGCTCTACTATATAGAATTATTTTATTTTATTTTATTATATGATAGAAAAGATTAAAATCAATTTACTACACATCTGATACTTAAAGCTAAAATTAAATAAAAACCTGGTATGAAATGATTGGCATAGGACCTTAGGGATAATGAGTAGTTGATTAGCATGATCATGCTCTTAGATTATCTCAACTAGAATGGGACCAAAGCCTAAATAGTCAAGAACAAGTCCACATCTAGATTGAGTACTCGAAATAGATGATAACTTATACTACACAATAAAGATAAACAAATAAATGATAACAAATATATGCTAGCCAATTCAAATATCTAATAGTCAACATTCAAATATAGAAATTGAGAACGAGTTATCACATGCTAGATTGAGTTTTATTAATTAATAACAACAAATTCATAGTATAAAAAGCACAAGTAAACATTATAATGATTACAATGTGTATTCGCTAATTCAAGAACATAATGATCAACATCCAAGTATAGGTATAAATGACATTTCATCTAATTATGGTTTGAGTTATTGCATATGCGATACTCCATACATAGTAGTAACAAACAAACATAAGAATTGTAAACAAATATCCACTAATTATATTATCCTATAGTTAACATCTAAGAATATGATCCTCCAATGAGTCATCTAATCCTAGATTGAGTTCTCAAATAAAATACAATTGATACACTTTCACATCGAAGAACAACACGCATAAAAAAAAAGTGCTATTTCATTTTATTATCTGATAGTCAATATCTAAATATAAATATCCATAATAAGTTTTCAAATCCTAGGTTGAGTTTTCGATTAAAAAAATAGTTGAAAGATATTTACATTGAACCAAAACTAACATGAAACAACAAGGTTAAAAGTGATAAAAATGTATTTGTTGATTTTATTACTTTAATAATAAACATCTAAGAATAAGAGCCGATAACGAGTTCTATAATTTCTAATTTAAGTTTCCAAATAAAATATAATTTATTACACAATTATTTTTCTAATGTTTTTCTTAAAATATATAAAAAACACATAGTAAAAGATATAATTCACAAACAAACTACCAAACCAATTTAAAACATCAAAGTAGCTTTTCAAACTTAGATTGCTCAATTTCATGAAAAAAATTATGCACTCTTCTAAAATAAAAAGGAGAAAGAAAAAAAATATAATCAATTTAGTTGAGATTCTTTATGATTACTTTTGAAAATCAATAATTAGTTGAATATGAAGGTTAATAATTCCAGACGCATAGATGAATCTTTTGAAAACCAATTTAGCCTTTTTATTATCTAATACAAAATTTGACATATATGATCATCATCCATAGAGGTTTGCCCAAAATCAAATTTTACCAATGATATGAACCTGCTAAGAAAATTAATCTTTTAAGTCACTTATCCTTAAAAAAAATATCAACAAATCCCAATCACAGTTAAAAAAAAAAACGAAATAAAAAATTTCAAATTGTTGGTGAAAGGGGAAATTTCAGTTTGCATGCAGTGAATATATAGTCAAGAGTGTTCATTTGTCTTTCAATGTTCCATCAACAGCAAGCTCCAAGAAGATCAAAGCCCTTATTCGCAGAGTGCATGCAGCACTTCCTGCAAAATTATAAAGTATGAAAATTAAATCTCCTGCTCTATGCAGTGATTTTGTAAGCAGTGTCTAATAAACATATTGCAGGCAGCTGATATGACTTTGTTGAAAACATCAAATTAAGGATGTAAATACAAGGGGGGGAAAGAAAAGGAGAAGAAAGAACAAGTTTATTGAAGTAATTACCTCATGAAATTAGATCAAAGCAAGGATCCGCAAATGAGGATCGACATGCAGACCTATCCCCTCAAACAACGGATCATAGATGTCATTTTTTGCTACCCTGCAAGTGATATATAGATCCTTTCAATCATATATATATATATATATATATATATATATATAAGCAGGGAAACATGTGGCGTTGGTGCTATGAAACATGGATTTTGAACGCCATTTATACCAACCTCGAACCAGAACTAGAAACATTCGAGCTCTCTTGATCATCATGACACGGACTCCATTCCGTCTGCATTAGATAGGAAGAAGAAAGCATCATTAATTTTTCCAACGTAAAAAATATCAACATTTTTAAGCGGACAAGTTGATACCCTTGGGAGTTTAGAAGATGATGATTCTCCAATATTGAAATGGCTATTTCCACGGCCACCACTTCCTAAAATCATGCTCTGGAACGCAATTTAAAGAAACAATCAAGTTAAGAAGGGAACCAAAAATGGCTAAACTTTTGATATATGCAGGGAATACCTACGTACCTCATTGTGGTCGTTCTGCGTTGGCACCATCTCCGGATGAAGAGAAGATGCTTTTGCCCTCTTACCCTTATTTTTCTATTAAAATTAATAGTTAGTTCATTGCAAAATATGTGGGGGGGTTGATTAAGAGATGATAAATCAGTTAGAATTCTTACTTGTTGAGCATTTGGTCTAGCAGTTTGACTTAGCATTCCTTGGACTTGGAGGGTATCCATCTGCGACCTATGCAAAGATGAAGTGATCATAAATTAAAGCCTATCAAGAATTGATAGTTTCTCTTAAGCAGCAAAATATCAAATAGCTGGAAGTCATTCAGTACCTGCTGGAAGAGTTGCCCAAGTTCCAAGGCACGAAGTTCTCTTTTTGCATGCTGTCTATGCCTGGCATTACAGCACCTCGATTGACTTGTACTTGATTAGAGAAATATTGAATCCTGAATCCAAAATCATTCGCAAACAATATCAAGCATCACACACTTGTGGTTAGCTTGCTGGATTTATGTTCATGCTATGATGATGTTCCTTTCCTATTGGAAAGAGTTTTTCTTTTCCTCAGAAAAATGAAAAATTGCATACCAGGGAGCAAGACAAGAAGGTGCAGATTGATTAAAGCCACCATGTTGAGTTGCGTTTTGTGTCATATAGACATCTCCCGGATGAGATTGATGACTAAAGGAATTCCGATGCCTAAAAATATTCAAGTAATTAAATTTACAATATGATATGAAATGTGTTCGATTATTGGAACCTAGCTTTTAAGAATGGACGAAAAGGATATATATGAAATGGAACAGCATCTCAGGGATGTATGATGAGAAATTGACACAAAGAGTGGCTCCTTGTATGGATATATGGTGTTCGAAATATTTTGCCTAACTTACCATGAAAATTCTGTAGGACCGAATAACGTAGAGTTATAACATTGTGAGTTGATCAATACATCATCTTCTCCAGACACTTGAAGATTATGAGAAGGAAACTGTGGGGACCTAAACTCAGAAGAGAAACAAAGCTTCATTATCAGTTGAAACACAAAATAATACACTACCACAATTAATTGTTTTACAGACAAAAAATTATGTCAGTATTGTAATGTAATTTTTTTGGTAATTGTTTTTTCGACAAACACACAGACAGTAACCGTTCGTCGGTAAAGCACTTGTCGATAATTTCTTTTCTATCGATGATTTTATCAGCATTGACCCCATCTACGAAATATACTGTTGTGACGATAATACTATCAGTCAAATACCGACAAAAAAACTCAATCAATAGTTCCATATAAATTAGTCGATTTGCTAGTAGTGATAAACAATTACAAGCTAACTGATATAATCAATTGCAAGTCTTAAAAATGTTATAACTATAAAAAACGTACCTCAAAGTTAGAGGAGACTCTGGAAACATGGTAGATCCTTGTGGATCATACACATTAGGTGTGATTGGAAGTTGATTAAATAGATATGGAAGTTGCTGGGGCCTATAGTAGATAAATCCTCATCAATTTTGGTCAAGTTAATTGTTTTCACGATTAAAAAGTGTATATCTGAGGTTAATACCACTGATTCACTGGAGGTTGAGGTCCAGATAGCATCCCAGGTACTTGATCGCTAAATCTTGACTGAGTAGGCAATTGCTGGGGCCTAATTTAGGAGAGGTTTTTAGTTACTTATGTATACATACATACATACATACACATAATTGCTAGCTAGCATTCGATGTCATTTTAGCTTACCACAAAGGCATTGATGATCCGGGTAGCATGGGATTGGTACAGTACTGGGAATCAAATAAATTTGCTCCCATGAACTGATTAGGCTGATACCTAAATTCAAATATAATGAGTTCATTTAGTGTAATTCAATTGTCATCACTGACGGTTACAGCAGCGGATAGGGTTAGAAAACGATGAATATCATGTACCTTGATGGAGTTATAGGCCCTTGAAGAGTGTTATGGTTGGGAAGAAGCCAGTCTGGTTCATTTTGGTTGATCCAGGATGGTGTTCCTTCTAGAATTCCCGTTGTTGTCTGTTAACAATAGACAGTCTGAACATGCTCAAGATAAATTGATACATAAAATTTATGATTCAATGGGTGATATGGTAATACGAATACTTGCTAGTTCAATGGACATTGTAGCAAATTGGAGTAGGCTCACCATATTTTGAGGAAATGAAGTTGGAAACTGAGTTGTTCGTCGAATGCCATTGTTGATCACATTGACATCCACCATGTTCTGTCCAACTTGATCGTTGCATAATATGGAGCCTTGGTTGAATGGAAGCACCGGTGGCGGCCTACTTCCATATGGTCAGTAACGTTGTTGATTTTCGGGAATAATAAAGAAAACTAAAGAATAAGTAAAGTACAGGTAATTTTCTGATAAAATAAACTTGAGAATGACGTACAGGAAAACCTCAGACTGGAAAGGAACATCTTGTGATTGAGAATTGAACTGATTTGGTGTCCAGTTGACATCATTTCCCACAGAAAATGGAGGGACCATCTCATTTGCTGGGATCATTTCCATCTGATCAAAAGTACAAATCATGATTAGAAATTCTATATCTTAACATACATGGCTTTAATTTAAACACTTTGCATCTAAAACTATCATGTTGAAGTGCTTTATTAATGAATCCTCCTACAGAGGAAAGTATACCTGTGCTGGAAATGGTGATGCAGGATTAACCAAGGATGATCTAGTTTGTTCTTCATTTGTAGAATCCTCATGCAGAGGGTCAAAGGTTGAGCTTGCAGATTGCACACTATTGCTCTGCCCAGAGTTATTAACAAAGCTAGTCTTAAATAGCGATACAAACTGATAACTTCTATGGTTAGCTAGAAAAATGGAGACACATGAAGCAATACCATTGCTGGAAAAGCAGATGCTGATACCCCCATCAATGGAGTACTGAAGGAAGATGGCTGGAAATCAAAACGCTGCAGGTCGGGTACATTAGCAGCTGCAACTGAAGAGTCTGAGGTCCCGCCAATAACATTTCCTTCTTCATCTCCCAAGAAGCTCAGGTCAATGTTTCCATCAAATTCTGGAGTTTGATGATCTCCTCCTTTTGGTGATTGGTTTTCTTGCTGATAACCATAAATAAAAATAAATGAAGAAGATCGCAAGGATTAGTTTTTATGCAGCTAATTAAAGCTATAAGTTGTAATAGCACGAAGTTAAGCATATTCAACCTTGATCATGGTATTATGTAATTATTTTTATCCTAAAGAGACCAATAAATTAATTTTCTTTTTGCTAATATGATACTATAGATGCATAGTAAAGTTTTGAAGACTAGGAGATAGCATCATGGAATTTACCATTGGTAGAGAGTTGAAGGATGACGACCCTTGACGAGTGAAATCTGGCTCATCTTCTTTTGAAATATCCAAAGGTGCTCCATCAACAAGTGTTGAAGGAGCGAGGTCTTGAAGCGAGATTTCTTGATTCATGTCGTGAGGCTCTAGCAGTATGATTGTTAATCAAGTTATGATCAAAGCGAACCTGCAACAAAAATCTTTGTCCATCACTTACTGCAGCTTCCATCGAGGATTTCTAATGATATAAAGCAATAT
Organism: Salix viminalis; assembly: GCA_029228465.1. NCBI lineage: Eukaryota > Viridiplantae > Streptophyta > Magnoliopsida > Malpighiales > Salicaceae > Salix > Salix viminalis. The sequence goes on from CM055430.1 coordinate 2,300,134, forward strand.
GATCTTGTTGCACCAAAAAAAAAGAGTAATGAAAAGACAAAAAATGGTATTAAACCTACTTCATGATCAATAGTAGCGTAAGTTCTCGAAGCTGACCTTGAATTTCCTCTCACAAGAAATATGATGTTCACACAGAATACAGAGAAAAAGAAAGACACCAAGAGTGTTTGATTTTATTATTTTGGAAAAAAAGCTTGGAAGGATGAAAGATTATTGGCTTTTTGCCAAGTCCCATTAATTAGTGGACTCAAAATCAAGATTTCATCCCTATTATGTCAACCAAATCTCAAGTTACTTGTAATTAGTTGGAAATCATATAAAAATACACGAGGTTTATTGAAGGATTATATATTTTTGAAACAACAAATTTGGAATTTCATGAAAGAAAAGAAAAGAAAAACATGAATTTAATGTGTTCCATGAATAATGAGGTGACATATTATCTTATGAAACCCTTACAAATCATAGTCCAAAGGTATAATTAACATAATCAAAATGCTAAAGGTAGATTGATTAATTTTCCTAAATTTTAGAACGACTAAATTGCACATAACCACAGAAAGAAAGCTCTCTTGTGGCACTTGAGGGGATGGGATTTTTAATTTCTAAACACTTTTTAATATTCCATGGAATAAAAAAAAAATTATTTTGTAACGACGAGTATTTTGTTGCCTAAGAAGTTTATTGTTTACAAAATATTATTTTATTTTCTTTATATATAACAACACCTAACAATTTTTACTGATTATGGATGATCCTTCACCCTATTAAAATGAAATGGAAAAGAAAGAAAGAAATAAAGAGCGTTTTACATTTTCCCCAACTTTCCTCGAACTTTCTCTTTAATTATGCTTTTACTAGAGTAAATTTGTTGCTTGTAGCATGAATTTAAACATCAACTTAGCACAGTGCATAAAGGTGGCGGCGAGCTTGAGATTATCATTTTATGTTTGCTTATAATTGCATGGATAATTTTTACACTCTACTGATTTAGATTTATTTTGATATGGCACCTACAACATACAAATGGCAGCTTTCAAGAGAGGGAACCGTTTGACTCCAGTGATCTGGTTTGTACAAAAAATCACCATTTGTTAGCCAAGTAGACGAATGGCTACTTTTTTCTGATAAGACTAGTGAATGAGGCCTGTTCTTTTAGGTAATCTTGCAATTCATCGATCTGTATTTTTGCTAGAAACGAGGTCTCCTTGTCAAGAAATTTCAAAACTATAATCATCAGACTTTAGGTAACCTTGCCCTTCACTTGTATGACTATATGTAAGGGCAGAACTCATAGGGCAAGAAAAAGTAAACACAGGAAATTATATTTTGCTGAGTGGGGGTCTATCTAGCAAGACATCATCTCTATCTATAACATGAAACTTTATGTACAGAAACCATGGAAACGATTACTTCTGTGAGTTTCCATGTATGTAAAATCAAAGGATTGAAGGATGATCAAGGAAAACAAAATTATGCTGCTACCACCAAGATCAGGACCAAGAGGGTGGTGTGCATGCGTGTAACTCAATAAAAACATTGATGATAAAGATGAGATTCATAGGGTTTACCTGAAAAAATCTTCGACCATTGCAAGATTAAACCCCCTGGAGGCTACAGAATACAAACATTAGATTACACAAAAGCAAGAGAAAAAGGGATATCAGATAGATATGAATCCGTTGGATCAGAATTAAAAATGGAAATGAAAAATTAAATTAGAAGAAATAAAAGTACAAACTTTTCTCAAGGCCTTTCTTCTTTTGATGTTCTGGAGGTGGGCTTTAGAGGTAAGGGAAAGCTAGCTAGAAGATGATAGAATGAGCTAGGAAAAACAAGGAGGAAGGAATATGGAAGAGATGTTATCTATGGCAGCAGAAGAAAACATATATGAATAGGGAAAAAATGCTTTTCTTGTTAGAAATGAGACCTTAGAACTTTATTTATAGGAAAACTAAACACATTATATATATATAAAATAAAGTTCTTTTTATTAACTAGACAAGCAAGCATGATATTTGTTTCACAAAAGGACTTAATTGGAATGTATTTGAAAGTGTTGTATGTTTTCTTTTTTCTTTTTTCTTTGGTTTTTATTATTTGAATTCAAAGAGAAAATACGCGCTCCCGCGCATTATGATAAAAAAACAAAAATATTTTCAACTAGAATTTTATATATTTTTTATTTTATACTGAGACAAGAAACTGATATTTCATGATTTTTAATTGTCTATATATATATATATAAATTTCCCTTAGATGGAATAGATAAGCAACAATAGTATGAGCTTATAGCCCCCATCTTATTACGAACTAATTTCTTTTTAATTAAATATTCTTAATTACATGCATTGTATATAGTAAAAATGGAAAAAAAATCAATGATAAAAGCAAGAGTATTTTTGGTATGAGATAATGATTGCAAGTTTATGAAACGCAAACAATGCTTCATGCCATTGACTCTTATAATTATGACCAAAATGTGATTTAACTATTTTTAGTTTTAAAATAAATTTACTTTGATGTTTTCAGTTCTTTTATCTTTCTGATATTAAAATTAAAATATGAAAAGAGATGAAAATCATTTACTAATTGACCAGACAGCTGCCCAAGGAAGGCGATATTCCTTAGGCAACCGCAAAGTTCGAATTTTTTATTTTATTTTTATTTCCTGACGCAGCTATGATGCTGTGATTGGCTGATTATAAAATCGAACCTACGCTTGTCTGTCTTTACATTGGGAAAATTAGCAGAGGAAAACAATTTCTGTTTTGCATTGGCGACACAATCTCCCTTGTACACCCTTTGGTCGCAAATTCAGACACCCGTCTCTACATGCGCTGTGCTTGTTCGAAGAGTTTTAAATTATAATCATGGTTTAAAAATAATATTTTTTAGTATCATGACATTAAAACAATCTAAATATATAGAACAATCTTAATCATATAGTAATCATATAGTAGGTGCTCAATAATAAGAGTTTAAGATTAAAGAATTTATTTTTTCTATAGTTTCAAGTTTGAGCGTTATGACTGTTAATATAATGACCATTGAAAGTTTACATAGTTGTTAACTTTAGAGTCCGTAGAATTAGTTAAGGTAAACACAAACTAGCCCGAACACCCATGTTAACATAAAAACAATTTCTATTTAGACTAGCTTTATTAGCTAATAAATAATACAAGAATGAGGATTTTTAATTTTATTTTTATGTTGAGAATTTGCTTACAAAGTTAGGAAGTTTCTGTGTCAGGGTTAGAATAGAATCTAATTATGGTTAGACTTTTATTTTTTTCTTTTAATACTCTTTTTGGATCCGAATTAAACGAGTAAAATTGTGGTTGTTTTAAAATTTTACAAAATAAATACGCCCTAACTTGAATTCAAGATCTATAATACAGATCTCAAACCTTTGTTTTTAATTTTATCTCACCATTGTTATGTAATTTTTGAATTAAACCCCGTACAATTAACATATATAATCTCAGCATATTCTTTTTAAGAAATTCGAAATAGAAAAAGCGAGGATAACGTCATATTATTTTCGAATATGAAAAGTGAGAAGGTCAATTTTTTTTAAATAGAGTTACCATACACAGATTACAGAGGATAAGGATGCATGTATATCCATGTAAGAAAGTACATGAATTTATATTTTTTTATGGTAAAGAATCTAACCAAATCTATTCCTATTTACGCAGATTTGAAGCCATAATCAGAGATTTGTCCATTTCACCACCTGCGATGACTGTTACTCTGGTACTACTAATGTTCTTGCACTAAAATCATCTCTCCCATCAAATTAAAAACAGAATCATGAATGTTTTTCTTTCTGCTGTGTTTTTAGATTTGAACTCTATTATTATTAATATAATAGTCATTAAATGATTTATATAATCATTAATTTTCAGAATTTTTTATGAGATTAGTCAAAATACGTGCAAACTGATCCGGATATCCATGTTAATAAAAAAATAAAATCATGAAAATAAAATTGAATAACCATAAGAATTTTATGATTACTCATTTTTTTTAAAATATAAATAACTTCATTTTAATTACATGACAGATCATAAGGTTACCACAAGTACACTGATAGGGCCACTTATAACAATGAAGTGCCTTGAAATTTGTTTTCTCTTCTCTAGATAAGTATTAGAATTCGAAGAACAATATAATAAAAATACACTTATAAAAACTAGACTAGATAAACAAATTATATTTGAATGATGAAAGAGAAGGAAGCACAAAAACAATCAGGAAAGGCATATTTTTAACCGAATAGGGTTTGAACATAAAGAACTCTAATTCAAAGTTTTTATTGTCAAATATAATTCTAACATATTATTCTTTTATAAGAGATTTTAAATTCCTTAAATAGATTAGAGATTGACTTTTACAAGGTAAAAAAATCAAAACCCTAAAACAAAAAAGAAAAAAGAAAACAAAATCCAAAACTAACTAGGATCTAGAGAAATTAAAGAAAAAACAATAAAATAGGTTCAAACAATATCTTCAAGATCTAATTTGAGAGTTTTTAGGAGCTCTCTTGATTATAGTAAGTTGGACCTTCTATAAAACTAAACCTAAACTTGATCCAACATTAGATCTAAAGTTATGGCCTCATTTATATCAAACAAGTAATCCAATAAGACCAAACTTTTTTTTGGGCTTAATTTTGTTCAACTAGTCTATAAATAAGTTTGCTAGGCTTTCTAGATGATCTATTAGTTGCAAATATCTATCTAATTATTCAAAATCCTTATACTTTTATGACATAGTTGAATTAAATTTTTTATGTTTAAGAGAACTCATCCTCAAGTCCTAATCATCCACCAAGTATGGCCATAAATGATGCATGTTAAGAATATGAGAAGTCTTCAAATTACTTGGAGGGCAGAATCAATAAGTGTTGCCATTTATCTTCTGCAATACCTCACAACATGTCTCTATTTTTAATCTTGTTATACTCCCCTCCTTAGTTATAAATCTATCATAAATGACTATTGCATAAACAAGGTCCCCTACCTCTTAGAAGATCTTTATACAATGAGTATCAATTTAAGTCTTATACTTGACATTGTTATTTGTAATAGCTGTCTTATACTTGACATTGTTATTTGTAATAGCTTGATTTATATATCCATGGATCCTATACAAATACTTTATCATACCTTTAATTTAAATTTTCATCCTTCTGGTTTGAGAAAATACGTGCTAACTCAAGCACACATGAAGGATTCTATCCATAAACAATTTAAATTACATATTCGCTACAACTTTATTTTCTTTTTTCTTTTCTATATTATTCTATCCTTATACATTTATTGATTTAAGCATCACAATGCTTATTGTTCCCATGGAATTGGTTTCTTAAGAAATCAAGCCAGAGAAAGATCTTTATTTAAGCCATCACAAATGAGAGCAGTTGTCTCTATACAATAAAAACCCAAGGTCTTTTAGCTCTAAAACAAAATTTTCATATAATACAAGTTTTCAATAATAAAATTCTAGACATACAAGAATAACTTCATACTTTTTACATTCAATGAAATAAAAATACAGCATATAATTCCACTATATGCATCAGAGACATAGAGACATCTCTAGATCCATGAAGCAATGGGATAAAAAGACATGTAAAGTATGCACAATATCCCTACTTTATGAAAACATCGTACACACTATAAAGAGGAAGCCCTCATTTTTCCTAGCTACAGTGTGGCTATCTCCATTAATCCTCTAACTCTTACTCACATACCCTTTAACAAAAAAAAGAAAGAAAAGAGAAGCCAAACATGAGATGAGATGAGTGACTATATGAACTTCAAAAAATGAATACCATGTATATTAGGTGGGAGAGTTTCCACTTTGTCATAGACTGTTGCACACTCATCTCACTAGACTAGGTAGCCATAAAGCCTTATTTAGATAACTGCAATGCCCTTACATCTAGCTTCCTTTTTAACCTTCAAGAACTTTGTGTTAAGTTAATCCAAGTACTACTTATATTAAAGAAAGCACTAGATTGTTGCTTTCGAGATAACTCACAGTATATTTAGGATAACGTAATATATCATAATTAATTGTATAATGCAATAAAAGTATAGCATAAGGTTGATGCATTATATTATATTATATTATATTATAATGTTTAATTACATTTATATGCATTATATTATAATGTTTGGTTACATATATTTGATGAATAAAGGCTTTTTATACATTTTATTTTGGTCTTTAGATTTTCCAAAAAAATATTTTAGTCCCTATAGTATAATTTATTTTTACAAATTGATCCTTATTTAAAAAATTTCTACTGAAAAAATTTTGTAAAAATTAAATTTTAGTTTCTATGATAAAAGAAAAATTATAATTAGATCCCTATGTAATTACTTTTAATCATTGTTTAGCACACGACTTTTTTTATAATGTAATGCATGTAATTTAATGGTTAATTACATTATAATTTACATAATAAAATTATACAATAGAATGTAATATTATATTATGATACCTATTATTTCCAATAAAACATATCGTTAAACTTATTAATCTTATTGAATTAAAAAGCTAGCAGCACATTTATTTCACTGTCTGCCAATGGACACAAAAACATAATTTCTCTCTCCATTTGAGCTTAACAAAGAGGGTGTTATTGGATTGATTTTGATACACATTCTCTCTTTGATCATAGAAATAATGTAATAAAATCACTGTCTTGCGTGTGTTTATAGAAATGTATTTGTAGTTAAAATGTTAAAACCATATTTTTTGTTCTGGTTACGTAAAAAAAGGTTTGGAATTCAATGTTTTATTGGATGGAAGGAGGACCTTAATGTCATTGAGCTTCAGATCATTGACAAAGCGTTAACAGTTATATGACCATGCAATCTGAAATAATGTAATAAAATCACGATATTACAGATGAAAATTTAGGGCAAGCAAATGAATAAGCAATCAAGAATTGAAAAGGCTAATGATTCATCACCTCCTCTTTTTCCCAGAAAATAGACTAAGACGACCAGAGGGACAGAGAACATGATAAGAGCAATGTTAAGGTCGCAAAGGATGAAAAAGCTCATAAAGCAGCCTGTCGCTCGATTTGTATTGTTTTCTATTCTCTTTATCTCCAGCTTGACTCGACCCTGTTCTTGATCTGTCACCTAGAATTGCAAAGATTTACTGGTGGATTTGCTTCATTTCTCTCTGGCATAGGCGTCTTGCTGTTTCGGTTGCTAGAATCGAGATTTGCTTTTGTTGGTGTGTGCGTGCGTGTGTATTCAGCCTCAAAGTGTTCTACTTTACACTGATTACCAACAATTCTTAAGATCTAGTTATTCTCTCTGTGTTTGTGTGTGGGATTGAGAAAGAGATATAAAATAAATTTGTGTGTATGATAGTTTTAAGAGAAATAAATAAATGTAACACAATCAAAATGGCCAGAAAGATTAATCACAAATTGATCAGCTAAGTAGTTACTAAACTGTACGTCCCATTTCTAGTCTGTGTTTCTAAGTTCCAACACTAAATAAGGCTAGCTTATGGCTTAGTCTGTTTCTTGTTTGATTTGTGTTCCTTTCCCATAAGAGCAGAAACGTTAACGTCGCCTAATAACAACCAGATTAATTTGGAGTCGCTCCGAAGCTCATGTGTGGTAACCCAATTTTTGGGTTATTCTCCAAAATAAAATAAAAATAACAAAAATAAAATAGAAATGACAAAAATAAAATAAAAGGAGCCGGCGTGGGTAGAAAAATCAATGTGAAAATTTTGGTTGTTTTCGCGAGTCCAATCGTATCTTTTTGGTTCCAAAAATAGAGAAAAATACAGATTTAAGGCAGAAATAATTTATCGTTGGATGAATCTGTGTAAAAACTAAGTTAAACGATATAATTATATTTTTTATGGGTTGATTCGATTTAATCGTCGACAAATTTAAAGTTTAATTATGATCGGGAATTAATTTAAGGTCCAATTGAAAGATTTAGTTAAGTGCAAGGACTTGAGTATACTTTAAATTGGTCAAATTAATTTTATTAATGGCTTAGTCAATGAGAAATCAATTTCTTGAATTTAATTCGGGCTCAATTGATGAGAATGGAATTTTTGGAGATCGATTTGAATTTTTAAGTCAATTATGCGAAATCAGGGACCAAATTGAACGAATTGAGAATCCAATGGTCAATTAAGGGTTAAATCGCGCAAATCGAAAACTAGAGACCAAAATAAAAAAGGCGCGCACATTTAAGGTTGCTGTTGAAATTTTGACGGGGATACAATTGCATAAATTAAAAGTTTAAAACTAATTGGGGTGCAATTGAACCAATCAAACATTGAAGGACCAAATTGCAAAGCCAAAACAGTGCAGCTCTACAACCCACAGCCTCTACAAATTTGCAGAGGCTGTGGCAACCCACGGCCTCTTTGCAAATTCTTTGTAGAGCAGCCTTTGCAAAGAATTTGCAGAGGAGGCAGAGGCAAGAGTTGCCTCTGCCCCTATAAATAGAAGAAGAACGAATCAAAAGGAGGGGGAAGAAAGGGAGAGGGTTACGAAAAGAAAAGAAGGAAATTGGCAGAAAAATAGAAGCAAGAAAAACATAGAGAAAAGTCACGAAAACAGAGAAGATTGACGAGAGAAAAATCACGTAAAATTGCACAGAAAAAAACAGAGAACACAGAGGAAAATTCATGTGAAAATCAGTTAATCTTCATCCCCTTGTTTTTAGGCTCTCTCTCTCTCTCTCCTTCATCTCTCTCGGTCTGTATATCTCTCCTCTCTCTAAAAACCAGCCCCCGTCAAGCTCTCTCTCTCTACCATTACTGGCCACTCGACCACACAATACACCTCTCGTCATCACCGTGAACTTCCCCACCACACCAGCTTCTTCTCCAGCTCCGGTGAGAACACAAGCAGCACCGACGAACTCGAACCAGCAACAGACCACCACTTCAGTAGCTTCCTCCGGCCACCACAGGCCACCGTTGACGACGCCACCACGACTCATCACCTCGACTTCCTCTACCCAACGGTACTAATAGGTACACGTTTCATCACAGTTGAAAAACAACATTGTTCATCGTCTTCTTCGTCCCTGCATGAGCAGCGACGTGATTTGCATCCCACTGTTCATGTGGGTTGGGTTGAGATGGCTCGGGCTTTTCGCCCGGCCCACGAAATGGAAGCCCAACCCAAGTTTATTTGGGCTTCTAGCCCGTAGGAGTGGAAGCATAGCCCAACAATATTTGGGCTTCTAGCCCGTGAGGACTGAAAGCCCAGCCCAACAATATTTGGGCTTCCAGTCCGGAAGGACTGGAAGCCCAACCCAAATATGTTTGGGCTTTCAGTCCGTGAGGAGTGAAAACCCAGCCCAACAACGTTTGGGCTTCCAGCCCGAGAGGACTGGAAGCCCAGCCCAGCCCAGAAAAAATAAAAAATTTATAAAATTTAAAAAGTACAAATTGACAAAAAAGTATTTTTATTTTTTTACTACTATTATTATTACAAAAAATTCAAAAATATAAAAAATGTATTAGTTTTTGTGCATACGGCCAGATTCCATGATTTTTTCATACATATTTTTCGTAAAAATTATGTTGCATCTTTCTCATATTTTGAAACGAAAATTGGATATCGTAACCGGTTTATGATTATCTGTTGGAATTTGGCCAAAATATCAAAAATAATTATAAATATTTTTGTTTCATCTATCAGGGTGTAAATTTACATTGTAAAGTACATCCGCGGATAAAACAAGATTTTACTACGGTGTAAAATTACATTGTATAGTACTTCCGTAGATAAAAAAAGATTTTTACTATGGTGGAAAATTACATTGTAAAGTACATTTGTAGATAAAAAAGGACTCGTAACTGCGGTGTAAAATTACATTGTAAAGTACAACCGTAAACAAAAAAATGTTTTTTTTTAAATGCAGTGTAAAAAATAAACTTAGAAAAACAATCGAACAACAATGTAGCTTACCTTAGGTAGGGTGCACTATAAAACACACCCCTTTTCACCGCACGTCGTTGTCTCCCCCAAACCCAGAGGTGATGACGGGGCGCGAAGCGTGTAAAATTATCGTCGTCGCGACAGATGGCGACTCCACTAGGGACATAGCTGGACTAAGCTTTGTTGTTTGATTATTATCTAGTTCATATTTTTACACGCATTTTACTACTTTTTTATAATGCATTTTAATTTCGTGAATAAACCAAATTCTAGGTTAGGTGGGGATTAGCGGTCTGCCTCATTACTTTCAGTCGGGGTTCAGATTCCTGAAACATCCAACTATGAACTGAGTGTTTACTTGATAATGACAGTCAGACTGTGCCCCAACCATTTCTTGTAAAACCCTACACCACCTTCACGTGAGGCGGTCACTAGGCAGTTCATAGACCTTTGGGACCAGGTAGAAAGCTTACCCCTCATATAATGACTTAGAACTTGCCTTTGATTACAAACTCCACGATAATTTGCCGATGTTCATGTACATACATTTGCATCCATATGTACCTATCATTATGCATAACATATCATCAGCAGGTCAAAATATAGGTCCCCGAAGAGCTCCTACCACTAGACTTTAGCAGAGAAATATGGAGGACGAAGAGCGTGCACACCGCGATGCTCATTTTCAAGAAGAATTGGATTCTCCGAAAGCTAGTGGCTAGTCTTACTAGCTTACTCGAGCAAGCACTGAGAAATGCCTCTGGCAAGGGTCCTTCAACTAGACCCACGACGGCTACTCAAACACAAGGAATAAACCACCAAGAAGAGGTGACAAGAGTTCAGGATCCCCAACAAAACCCAACTTTCATACAATCAGCGGTGCTGACACCTACACCAACCCCAACAGTTCTAGAAGCATCAGAGGGTATCAACCAAGATAAGATGGCAACGCTGGAAGCCAGGATAAGGATCATCGAAGGGGTAAATTTATATGATCCAGTACAAGCTACAGATATGTTGCTACAGATATGTGTCTGGTCTCGAATGTTGTAATACCGATGAAGTTTCGTGTCCCTGAATTTATCAAATACACCGGGACACAATGCCCTATCACTCACCTAAAATCATACTGTAATAAAATGGCAGAAGTAGTGCATGATGAAAAACTACTGATTCATTTTTTCCAAGACAATTTGAGTGGTGCAACCTTGAATTAGTACATGAGACTAGACAACACTAGGATCCGTAGCTGGAAGAATCTAGTAGATGCTTTCATCAAGCAATACAAGTACAACATGGACATTGCTCTTAACAGAACAAGTTTGTCCAACTTGGAGAAGAAGGACAAAGAAAGCATAAGGGAATATGCTCAAAGATAGAGAGATCTTGCTGCACAGGTACATCCTTTGCTTCTAGATAAAAAGATGGTGACATTATTCGCCAACATGCTAAGAGCGTCCTATTACGAACATGTGATGGGTAGTTCAGCACAGCAATTCATGGATGTTGCCGTGGCAGAGCGAATAGAGCAAGGAATCAGAAGTGGTAGAATATCTGCACTTGTGGAGAAAAAGAGCTTTGAAGGCAAGAGAAAAGATGTCAAGCATTTTGAAGACGACTATAAGGGTAGGAACAACCAATTCCAAAACTACCATAACTTTTCATCTAAAATTGCCAACATCAATCTTCAAGCCAAAGATCCACCTAAGAACTTCCCAAAAAGAGATTACCAGAAAATCCATGAACAGCTACCTCCGCTACCATTGCCTTTGAATGAGATTTATCAAAAGTTGGTAAGCATTAAGCAAGTAGCTCCTGAACCTCAGGCACCTTTGCAACCACCTTACCCTGATTGGTACAAACCTGATCTCACCTGCGAATACCATGCTGGATCTGTAGGGCATAGCATTCACACTTGTGGCACTTTCAAGAAGAAGCTCATGCAATTGATTAAAGCAGGGTGGATAACATTCGACGAAAATCCAGGTCCTGCACCCAATTAAGCTTCACAAATATGGGGTACCAAGTGTTCGCACAGTTAAAGTGACATCGACAAAGCTTTGGAAACGGGGTGTGCTGGTATTAGAAGATGAAGTCTGCTTCCATGATTTCCTTTTGTTTTGGTCATGTCCGCACATTATGCTCATGTTTTAACTTGTCGGCAATATTACTCGTAACACCACAAGACTTTTCTTGTTAAGCAAACATTTCTCTTCAGTGATCATGTATTTGCTTGTGTTTACGTTGCGTTCTTGCTTATTGTTTAAATAACACAAGCACACCTAATATCACTTTCATCCAAATTATACATGATCTCATGATTTCATCAAGATTTTTGGAAAATCAAATTCTAGTACGAAAAGAAATGCCAATTTGATTTTTGTTTAACAAATGTGTTCTGGGAATTCAAAGGATTTCTTTGAAAGGTGATCTCATACCATCAAAACCCACATAATAAAGCTAATCTCTTAGCCAAACAAATAATCTAAAAAAATCAAAAACTTGTTTCGCATGGAAAAGCAAAGCTTATTGATTCAGATTGCATGTTTTTGAAATGAGAAAAGACCATCTTTGATATGCCATCACAAAGTCTCAAATATCCATTGCAGTCCTTATTTGAGCCTAATAATTATTTCTTGATAATTAACCCTGACTAAGACCACACCCTACCTTGGGGGGCAAGTGCAAGAAAAAAAAAACTTTGTCAATCTACGAAATAGTCTCCAACGACAAGTGACGCCTGAACAAAGCTGGGGGGTGAAACATAAAAAGGATTTTAGTACACCATTACAAATTAATTCAACATTTTGGTAGTACTAAAAGCCCAACATAGAAAGCCCAAACAACATACTTTGGGGGACATGTCAAGTCAACATGATGTTAATGTCAAAAACCATGAAAAAACCCAAACAGAATACTTGGGGGGCATGTCAAGTTAGCATAATGTTAGTGTCAAAAACCAATGAAAAAATCCAAACAAAATACTTGGGGGGCATGTCAAGTCAGCACAATATTAGTGCCAAATACCAATGAAAAAAACCAACCAAATACTGGGGGGCATGTCAAGATGAAAGCCCAAACAAATACTGGGGGGCATGCTAGGTCACTATGAAAATCAATCATGAGGGCTAAATGGAGTTCTAAGAGTAAGCACTAAGTGATCCTTAGTCTAGAAAACCCTTAAACACCTTTTGAGCCTACAAATATCTCTTTTTTTTGTAGACAGTAACCTAAGTCTATGTTACAAGCTTGATAAAGCCCTTTCTGATCAAATATGGGCAAACTAGATCGATAAACAATGCTTTTCCATTTGAAACAATCCTTACAAATGCTTCACACGACCTGATCGAAGCCTTCCTTACATACGAGACTTGCAAATATCATTTCACATTCTTGTAAAAGTCAACATAAAACCTGACAATGAGATCACTTGAATTCTTTCGAGAACAAGTTTGTTAAACAAACATCAAAATGATTTTGTGCTTGGAATGACTTTGAAATTCCAAAAGTTTTACATGAAAATATTTTTGCAAATAACCATCCCTTTCCTGCAAACACTCGAAGCCTAAAACACTGGTCTGACATGACTCGACTGGGGCAGTCAAAATAGTTTTTGTGCTTGACTTTGATTCCAAAAGTCCCACATGAAAACACATTCTTTGCAAATAACCACCCCTTTTCATGCAAACATTACACTTGAAACCCAAAACACTTGTGGGCATGACCAGTCTAGGGGGCAATTTACAAATGCAATTGAAGCTGGCTCCATCATTCCTTTTCAAAGAGTCTGGATCAAACTCAGGGAGCCATGTTGATATGGAAAATCTATCATCTCCAGTGGTCAAAATCATGAAGCTGACTCCATTGTTGCTTTTGAAAGAGTCTGGGTCAAACTCAGGGGACATATTGATATGGAAAATCTATCATCTCCAATGGTCAAAATCTTAAGTTGCGGCTCGAATAAGCAGAAGCAAGAAGCCTTCAAAGCCAGAGATCCAAATCCCAGGAAAAGAAGGCCAGGAAAAAGAAAGGGGGACCTATATCTTTCAGGTAAGTATACATGCATCATCATGCATTACATACCCATCAACAAACTAGGAAATGTTTTGTAGGGATCGTAATTTACGAACCTTCATTCATCATTTTGTGTATGCCTTCGAGCTCTCCTTTGACGTGCTTTTCAGCCCTGCCTTTTTTTTTTAAAAATTTAGATGTCATCATGCTTTGCATCCCTGTTGATAATCCAAGAAATGTTTAGAAGGGATTGTAATTTACAAACCTTCATCATTTTTGTATGCGCCTTTGAGCCCTCATCATTTTCACTTCCCTAAGTGCGCTTATGAGCCTTTCATTCAGCAGATAGAGCGTTTTTCAACCCTATCTCCTTCCGTATTTGAGTGCGCTTACTAGCCATCATCAATTAAAATAGTGCGCTTTCCAGCTCTATTTTCCCCTCATCTTTGAGTGCGTTTTCCAACCCTCGATCATAAATTAAGAGAGTGCGCTTTCTAGCCCTATCTTCCATCCCATGAAATCTTCATCATCTTTCATCTAGTAGGTCACCCATTACAACGAGACCATCTTCACTATTGTCACTCGGGTAGGTCACCCTTACAATGAGACCGTCTCTATCATTTTTCACCTGGGTTGGTCACCCATTACAATGAGACCATCTTCACCATTTTTCACCTGGGTAGGTCACCCATTACAACGAGACCATCTTCACTATTATCACTCGGGTAGGTCACCCATTACAATGAGACTGTCTCTATTATTTTCCACTCGGGTAGGTTACCCATTACAATGAGACCATCTTCACTATTTTTCACCTGGGTAGGTCACCCATTACAATGTGACCATCTTCACTATTGTCACCCGGGTAGGTCACCCATTACAATGAGACCATCTTCACTATTTTTCACCTTGGTAGGTCACCCATCCTTTTTGAGTGTCCTCCTTAGGCCCCAATTCCTAGGTAGTGCGCTTTCTAGCCTTATCTTATCATTCCTTTCTGAGTGCGCTTTATAGCCCACATTCTCATTTTGGATGGATTGACCATTTCTTGGTCTGAAAAATTCACTTTTCTTTTTCTTTACAACGCTTACTATCTAAAGTCTTTTACAAAACTTTAGTCATAAGCATTGTAAAGAGAGGGGCAACTGTCGTAACCCAATTTTTGGGTTACTCCCCAAAATAAAATAAAAATGACAAAAATAAAATAGAAATGACAAAAATAAAATAAAAGGAGCCGGCGTGGGTAGAAAAATCAATGTGGAAATTTTGGTTGTTTTCGCAAGTCCAATCGTATCTCTTTGGTTCCAAAAATAGAGAAAAATACAGATTTAAGGAAAAAATAATTTATCGTTGGATGAATCTGTGTAAAAACTAAGTTAAACGACATAATTATATTTTTTATGGGTTGATTCGATTTAATCGTCGATAAATTTAAAGTTTAATTATGATCAAGAATTAATTTAAGGTCCAATTGAAAGATTTAGTTAAGTGCAAGGACTTAATTATACTTTAAATTGGTCAAATTAATTTTATTAAGGGCTTAGTCAATGAGAAATCAATTTCTTGAATTTAATTCGGGCTCAATTGATGAGAATGGAATTTTCGGAGACCGATTTGAATTTTTAAGTCAATTATGCGAAATCAGGGACCAAATTGAACGAATTGAGAATCCAATGGTCAATTAAGGGTTAAATCAGCCCACTGTAGCTGACAGCCCATCCCATAAAAAATAAAAAATTAAAAAATACAAATTGACAAAAAAAGTATTTTTATTTTTTTACTACTATTATTATTACAAAAAATTCAAAAATATAAAAAATGTATTTGTTTAGTGCATACAGCCTAATTCCATGATTTTTCCATACATATTTTTTGTAAAAATTATGTTGCATCTTTCTCATATTTTGAAACGAAAATTGGATATCGTAACTAGTTTTTGATTATCCGTTGGAATTTGGCCAAAATATCAAAAATAATTATAAATATTTTTGTTTCATCTATCAGGGTGTAAATTTACATTGTAAAGTACACCCGCGGATAAAAAAAGATTTTACTACGGTGTAAAATTACATTGTATACTAAGTTCGTAGATAAAAAAAGATTTTTACTACGGTGTAAAATTACATTGTAAAGTACATCTGTAGATAAAAAAAAGACTCGTAACTGCGGTGTAAAATTACATTGTAAAGTACACCCACAGACAAAAAAATGTTTTTTTTAAAAGTAGTGTAAAAAATAAACTTAGAAAAACAATAAAAACAACAATGCAGCTTAACTTAGGTAGGGTGCACTGGGGGTGATGCGTCTTCCCCTTGCAGAACAAGTCCCCTTACCCAAGACTCTCGCAGACCAATAGGTTTCCTAGTGACCGTAATACTAGGTGGCGACTCCTAATAATTATAGTTGTAGCTTTAGGACTATAAAACACACCCCTTTTCACCGCGCACCGTTGTCTCCCCCAAACCCAGGGGTGATGACGGGGCGCGAAGCGCGTAAAAAAATCATCGTCGCGACAATGCGCACACAAAATTAATGGTGCATGTACAAGCCAATAATTTGATGATCATTTGATATGTACTTCCATTGAAACAACATGAAAACATATAACTATGATATAAATATAATATGATGATAAAATTTAGATTTTGATGTTAAGTTTTATACTGTCTAGTTTTACGCTATTGAGTATATCTTCATATCAAATCCTGAATTAATCTGAAATTTCATCCTCACATACAAATAAATTACTAGAATTTTGTTGGTAAAGTTTCAGCTTAACCCGACTATTCAATCTCAATAGCATAAAACTGAATTATATAAAACTTTACATTAGAGTCTAAAGTTTACCATGTTTGGATCGTATCAAATGTGTATTACCTAGGGATTGGAATTTTTGAACATTTTATTGAAATTTATAAGACTTGATTTTGTATTTCACAATCTTGGTTTCATTATAATACAAACACTAGCTCTCCTTAATATACACATGGATTCTAATTATATCAAACGAAGGAAGACTATTATCCAGGGAGAACAACAATACACAAGGAGCAACAATGTAAGCAACTGCAATACATAAGGAGAGAGAGCAACAATACAACCCCTCACCAAGGATGAGCTAAAAATTGATGCCAAAATTGGTTATCTTGAAGTGCGGTGGACTTGGCTTTAGGACTGTTCTTTGATATGTAATAAAGGTCATCTAAATACAACCCCTCACCAATCATCCTCTTGGTGACACGAACCTCAAAAATGACATAGTGAAGAGAGAAGATGGCTGAACAATTTAAGGTATTGGTGATTTTTCTAGCAGACAAGAGTTGAAATGGAAAGGAAGGGACATAGAAGGCCACTAACTCAATTTTATCTCACATCAAATTGATTTTTCCCTTTCCCAAAACATCAACACCTTCACCATTTGCAATTGAAACTTGAGAAGGTTTTGTTAATTTTTCAAACTTATAAAACTTAGACATATGGCTAGTCATATTGATCTGTGGCACCCGAATTTATGACCCAAAAATCATGCAACATATTTACATTAAGAGCAATTTTGAAAGCATTCATGATACCTAACATGTCTTGTTGAGGTATGTGTTCAGTGTCTGTCAGAAAACCAGCAAACTTGCCCAGCAACGCTGATGAGTTTCCATCTTTAATACAAGTTGTATGGTTTCTAGCCCCTCCATTTTTGCTTAACGATATGATGCAAACTCATTTATAAATGCAGTTGGATTTGTTGTGAAGTTCTTAAGAGTATCAAATCCAGTGAAGATGGAGATTGATGCATGGTTGGCTCTATGTGTGGTTTGATTCAACCTTTCTGAGACATTGTTTTCTTTCATGAAATCCAGTTTTAATTCTGGGTGCAAAATCCAACATGTCTCCTTAACATGACTAGGATAGTTACAATGTTGGTACTTCAAGTTTGGGTACTTCCATTTATACTTCCTCTTATTGGTTATATAAGTCTTTGTTGCAGATACATTGGCCTTTGTACCAATGTTCATGACTTTTTCTCCTTACTTCTTCACATTCAATAGTTGAACATACACAGGTGAAGGAAGGAAGTTTTGTATTCATAACTATGTGGTTTTGTAGGTCCTCGTATTCTGAGTTGAGACTAGACAAGAGTTGAAATATCTTGTCTTTTTCAGCCCTTTTGGTAACATAAAAGACTCAATTGTATGTGGGCGATATGTTTCCAGCTCATTCCACATGCTCTTCATGCTACCTAGAAGTTGTACAAAAGGCTTTCCTTCTTGTTGTGGTATGAAGATGTCTTTCTTCAATTGAAAAAAAACTCGTGCAACATTGTTCGAACTACCGTACAATTCCTTGATAGTCTTACATAGCTTGAATGATGATTAGAGGAACAGAATATTTTCAACTAGTTTACATTTCCATAAAATTTAGGAGTTATGACATAACCAGTTGATCCTTACTAAGCCAAGATTCATAAGTTGGTGAATAAGCATTAGAGACTTCGATGCTTCCATTTATGAACCCGTAACTTGGATCTTCCTTCTTTTATTTTGGATTTACATCCACCTTCAGACAAATTCAAGACTGGAATAACCTATGAACTTTCCACTTCATATCCAAAAGGATTATCTTCAACCATTTTGGAAGTTGAAGAAGATCAAATATAATGAAGAGATTATTTCCCTTGTTCTAATACTATGTTGAAATTCAAAAGAGTTGATCTTTGTATTTCACAGTCTCGGTTTCATTACAATACAGCAGAGGTTTATATAACGAACACTA
The DNA here is from genome assembly GCA_029228465.1 of Salix viminalis. Lineage (NCBI taxonomy): Eukaryota > Viridiplantae > Streptophyta > Magnoliopsida > Malpighiales > Salicaceae > Salix > Salix viminalis. Next base: position 2,318,870 of record CM055430.1, read on the forward strand.
GCTCTCCTTAATATACACTGGGATTCTAATTACTGCAACAGAAGGAAGACTATTATCCAGAGAGAGCAGCAATACACAAGGAGCAAACACTGTAGGCAGCTGCAATGCACAGGGAGAGCAGCAATACAGGGATACACATAAACAACTATTGGACAACTTCCAATATTTTTTAACAAAAGATCTTGTACTATACTGATAGCTAGTTACAGCTAAACTTCAATCAGGGCTTTATGTTCCATGTTATTGTTGTTGAAGCCCAGCATATGATCCCATGCTTTTGGCTTTTATTTTGTTTGAATTGATACGCCTGTTTTCGCCGACCTATCTGGATGCCAAAATCTGTAACTCACGTCGTTTGGGCTATCTTTTGCTGGAGCATCAATCTGAGTAGCGCCGGAGGTTTTCGGCAAATATGATCGAGTCATATAATGTTTTCCCTACTTCTGTCACCACGTAAGAGACGTTTTAACATCAGGGCCTACTTAGAATACCCGGGGGTCTAAGCTTACAGCAACAATTCTTTCTTTTTATTTTTTTGTCGGAGAATATGCTATATGATCCTAATGATGAAACGTGTGGATAACTTCATCTGTATAGAAAGATTCTTTGTTAGAACACATGTAGTTAAATCATTGGGTGAAATTATTCCAACATTTGACAAAAGAAAGGCCAAAGATGTGTTTGACCTGTTTAGGTAGAAATGTCAAATGGTCGGTTCAGAAATTAATTTCATTTCTTGTATGGGAGTTGCATTGTAATGTAGAAATATAGGCTTATCTCATCGATGATGATTATAATATTCGTAACCTCCCAAATTTCATCTTCACTTTCATCATGGCAACGCGTATGGGAAACTCATGTGCGATCACTTCCATTAATCTCGCATTCTTGCTGCCGAAGTTAGCCACAAGATCAATTAATTTCCGCATCAAAGTATAGTTATCATCTAAATAAATTTTACCTTTTCTCAGTTAGTGCTGTTTATTTAGTTTATTTATTTATTTATTTTTAGCACCAAGAGATGAGCCGTTATGTCAAATTTGTAATTTTATTGTATATTAAACTAGTGAAATGTTTGACCAAATTAAATATTTTATTGTTCTTAAGGGTAACATAGTTATTTTACCACACAAAAGAAAGATAAAAAAGACAAAACACTCTCCTCAAACGACAACTAAACAATAAAAACACTATTTTACACCTGAAAAAACAAGAATCTGACAGTTTTTTCAAGGGCAAAATCATTATTTTATTATTAGAATCCACAATAAACAAATACATGTATACAAGAATTATCCTACATCCTTTTTATTTTCTCTTTAATATTCGCTTATTTGTGTTGCTCATGGGTTCACTCACATATGGTGGGTGTAGGCTACAAGGAAACAATATTGCTCCTATTGTGAAAACGAATTCTGTGAGAATCCTACTTTCAATTCTTGTAAATCATGGGTGGAAATTGTTTGAAATGGAGGTTAAAAATGCTTTATTGCATGGAGATCTTCAAGAGTAAATATATATGAACTTCCCACATGGACATCCTAACGGTTATGATTCCAAATTGGTTTGCAGATTACACAAATTCATTTATGGTTTGAAACAATTTTCCCTTGCTTAGCATACGCAAATCAATGAAGTAATATGTAATAGTATATTTTTTGGTTTGATTCTAAATCAATAATCTAAATCAGTCTTTTATATATCAAGATTGTCAATTTCCATTTCTATTAGTGTTTTATTTTTTCAATTAGAACATAATATTTCGGTTTTTGAAGCATTGTGGTGTTCTATTTCGAGATTGTACTGTTTATGTTTATATATATATATATAATTAAATATATTAATTCAACAAAAAACAATATTTCAAATCCAAGAATAAAATTATTTAGAATTGTGCAATTTAAATATCAAGCATAAGTAATAAAATGAGAATTTAACTGATATAACTCGATCGACTTGAAGAATTCAAAGATAAATAGAAAATTCATAAAAATATAGTTTAACTAAAAAATATCAAGTTGACATCTTAAAACCATATTGAAATGATGATATATTGGATCAACTGGGTCAACTTAAGTTAACCCTTCAAATGTGTGACCTACGTTATAAGACTATATAAACTTAAATAAAGCAAATCAAAGCAAATTATAAAAATCAAATCGTAGTAAACTCAATGATAAATAATAAAATTGAGAAAAAAAATTAATCTAAAAAAAGACACAATAAAATGATTTTTAAGAACAAAATTATGAATCTGAATAATATTACAAGAATGTCATCATTAATCTCGCAAGAACATTAAAATCTCTAATTGCTTTGAAATTTTAACATAATATATAAAAATATATCAATCTAACATCAGATTAAGATATATGATTGATATTGTAAAACTATTTATTATTTAAAAAACACTATTGAGCCAAAATGGAACATGCGGAACGAAACCAAAATATTCTGGATGGAATTTGGGGAAAATTTTCGGAACAGACCGGGATTTTGAGTGAGATAAAATTTGTTCTGGTTTGTTTTATTTTTAAATTGAAATGAAATGCACCAGTTATTTCCGTGAAAGTAAATTGAATTGACAACCTTGATATGTATATAGATAAATAGATAGATAGATAGATAAACATATAAAAAAAAACACCATTAATTATAGACGTAACTGTCGCATAACCACCCGCAATACTGACCATATCTAAACCTCCACGTATCTACCACAAACACTCGAAAATAAGATTTTGAAAGAGCTTTAGTAAACCAGAATATATATCAACTCTATTCTCATTAATTTAGCTTGATCAAACTTTACATTTTATATAATTCTACATGATGGAGCAGGCATGGGGGTTCTCATCACTAAACATGTTGGTGTAGTTGTCGTCCACGGTGGTCTCGCCGATGATGGCGGTGGCCGGAACAGCTCTAACATGGTTAGCAGGTGCTTTCTTGTCATAAGCCTGTGAAACATAGGGGTGCGCCACCAAAGTGTATGGCACATAAGGCCACATCTCTACCTTCTTCTTCGTCGATTGAGCTGCCTTCAACACTTTCTTTGGCTCCATGTACCCAGTCACAGTCACCTTTTGTTGCTTCAGGTCGACGTCCACAGATTTAACACCTAAAAGACAGGCATGATCATAATTTCAGCACGAAGCTTTGTTTGACGCCATGAAAAGAACGCAGAACAAACAGAAAATTTCAAAGGAGAAGACAAGAATCTATGCACATGCAAGTAATTACCTTTAACTCCGGACAGGACACCCTTGACCTTACGCTCACAGCCCTCGCAGTCCATCCTGACTTTGAGTGCTACAGTTTGCATTTGTTTCTTTTTCTTGCCCTTCTTGACATTGCTCAGTAAATCAGAGAAGTACTCCAAAGTTCCTGCAACTCCCATGTTGTGTCTCCTTTTCACACTCGAAATCTTTAATTGTTTATCTTAATTACAGGAGAGACTGTGCTGTTATATACAGTGTATGTTACTTGAAATCAAAAGGATTCAAATTAAGGCCTTTAGGTTTAGGGCTTGGTTTTGAAGGAGAGAAGAACTAACGCTCTTAACTTGTTTTTCTTTCAAATGTGTGGAAAAAGAATGCAAGAGATAAAAAAAACAAAGTGTAGATAAACGATGGCAAGTTACCAGATGATACTGATCTAGTCCTATTATATAGCAGCCAACGGATATATGGGTCCAAAAGAAAATAAAAAAGAAAAGGATCAGGGTGAATCTATAAAAAAAGATATAAAAAGCGGGTTCTACACTTTAAACTGCAAGCAACTTCCTCTCAAGCCTTTGTGGATTCCCTTACTAACAAAAAAAAACACGAAAGTAAAAAGGTTTTAAAGACCGCTGAATAATTAATATTGCTTCGCTCAATTTAATTTCAGTAAATCCACACTGATTATATAGGATGATAACATAATCTATCTAAAGGGAGGAGGATTGATTAGGTTTAATTAAGTAAACACGATTAATTTATCTCCGAGTCCTTGTAAGCACTTGCTCCGGAGTCCATTTCTTAGGGTACACGAATGATAAAGCAAATGTAAAGTCAGATGGCAACGTTCGATAAAAAAAAATACTAGTTAAAAAGTTGAGCATGTATATTATTCAAAATTCAAGACTTTTTAAAAGCATGCATTTGATAATGGGGTCATATAAAATTGCATGGAATCATCATGTGCCACGTTTCATGATCCAATTGCCATATGTCGAGGTCGGAATCAAATGGCTGAGTAGGACTCCACGTGGAGGGAAAAAAAATACGACCTCAGAGGAGGATATGGCAGCTTAGCTGAACCTGTTCGGAAGGTGTATTGTCCACTAGTGAATTGCTATCCGTTGATGGGAGAATTGCTGTCTGCTTGGGCGGTGGGACTGTAGAAAAAAGAGGGAGAGAAAAGAATAAACAAAGCCCAAAATGAGAGTGGCTTCTGTGACAAATGACACCTGGCTCAAATATCTAGTATCCTAAAGGCATGCACTTGCTTAGAAAAGTTTCCCCATCTCACTTCAGGACTCTGCTTCCATGAAAATGAAGTTTTTCTCCTCGAGGTTAGGTTTTGATAAAGAAAATTATTCCGTTTTCCTTTTTCTTCCTAGCAAAAAGTTAAGTGGGAATTATTTTGCTTTCATTAACGTTGTATTGCTTTGAAACAATAACAAAAACAAAACTGCTGTCAATTCCAATCATTCAAATGAAATTAAGTATCGGGATAGTTAACAAGGGTTTATTTCTACTGATTAAAAGCAGTAATAAATGAACGAAGGGATAAGAGCTGTCAGTTTCGGTAGATCACCCTGGACAAATTATAATGAGATAAAACATATATATTTCATCCAGTATTTGAGTTTTGCATCGAGATGCTTCTTAGGTTCCTTCAAAAATAGAAATTAATCACAGAACCGATATGAGTCACTCATGTATCAGTGTTAACGTCAATGAAATGAAGTATCAGGAAAGTTAACCACGGTTCTGTACAGTGATACCTGCCTGATTTCAGTAACTAATATGTCGGGTCGTGATCATCCAAGCCCAAAGTCTTCTTTACAATAACTAATCACAACACTATGTAACCATTTCTTATGGGTTAACGTAAAAAAAAAGGGCTGAGCACAGTATTATACCTTCTGTTATCAGGAATCATGGGAATGTTAATAGTTCTGTATAGAAGGAAGGAGAGCAGGGGAAGAGGGGAACGTTACTGTCTAGAGGCTTTCACTGGGTTGACCAGTCCCGACAGCTTCCGTCTCCTCGGACGCATGTGCCACCACAATAAAATATTGCATACACGTGTCATGCCACCCATTTGATCGTATGGTCACCATCACTGTAGCTAACGTGTGATAGAACATCGCAATGTTAGGATACAGGAAAAATGAAACTCAGGTGTACATGTCTGCTCGCTGAGGAACGCCATAAATAACGTTTGATGAGAATAATTGGCAACATACTACAGTGAAGCAAACGGTTTGAGGTAATAATATTATAGTTATGCAAACGGTTTATTATGTTTTCGAAAAATGATGTTTAAGGTATTACAAATGTTTTTTAAATAAATAAAATATATTAATAATTTGAGTTCTAACACTATATGAGATTTTTAATTAGATTATAAAAAAAACGTGATATTAATTGGAATTTTAAGAAAAAAACTATCATGATACCTTTTGAAGAAAAAAACAATGGAAACATGAAATTGGATAAATCACGCCCTAGTTTTCTCTGATTCCCGACTTGTGGTTTTCTGGAGAACAATGTTCATGGTCGGTTCGGTTTGGGTAATAGAAAGAATCCCACTTTAACTTTAGGAAAACCCACTTCGTTCTAACAAATAACATTAACCATCAAGTAGTTACATTGTCCTTTTTAGCCTTCGGCATGGAATAGGGTAAAAGGGACCTAGTGGAAAAATCTTTCCTCCCCCAAAAGTTAGACCAATTCTAAACTGCAAGGAACTCAATTATTGTTCACAAATGTGTGCTTTTGGCAGCAATATTTTTGTTTTTTTTTATGATTGTTGAATAAGAGTTGCATAAACAAAGTAGAGATATAATAAAGATATAATCGATTCAAGAACCTGTTCATTTATTGGACTATGAATAGAAATAATCAAAGCTTTATGTACCTTATTAGTATCGACATTTATAGAGCAAGCCTCGATCTTTCTTAGACTTATGCAATTCCTCATTTCATAACTATATTTCATATAATTTCAATAAACATGCACCTTGCTTTAATGGCTTTGACTTACTTCTACTCCTAAGTTTTGATTTTAACCTACCTCTTTTTGAGCTAGTGTTAGACCTTTTTACCTCTTGTTTTAAGGTTTTAGATAGCATCAACAGTTAAGATTTCACCTGCAATCTTCTGTTAGATTTATTCATCAAGAATCATATCCCAACTTAATTTTCTAGTAGAGTTCCTTACAACCATTCTCATGACCTATCAATTGTCTAGAAGTGAAGCCAAAAATACAATACATGTACGTCATCATCGAATGGTAAATACATTAGAGGTAGAACTCCCAACGAACCCAAAAGTGTTGATGAATAAACCTTATTAGATAATAAAGAATTTCACCTTATGTAAATGTTTAGAAATGTGTCGGGTGCTAGTGGGTTTTCCAAGTATAAAAATGGAAAATAATGTCTTACATTTTAGTCAACACAACTAAAGTGGCCCCTACAAGAGTTTTCTGAAAGAACATATCAACACGGTTAAAAGATGAAATTTGTTCCTATTCAAAAATATTATTACTTTTTATTTGATCAGGCATGCACAAGTTTTTTTCTTACGATCATGATATGTATTTTCTCATTTATTCCCTTGCAAAGAGAATGCGTTTCCTTGGCATGTTCCCATTTTATCTAAAAACTATACATGATCTCATGTTTCCATAAGGATTTTTAGAAAACCAAGATTTTAGTTTAAAACCAAAATTCAAATTGGTGTTTGAATACAAACAAGTTCTGAGAACTCAAGTGATTTTCTTGAAAGTTGATCTTACACCTAAAGAAAAAACCCATACAACAAAGCCAATGACGAAGCTAAGCAAATAATGAAAATCATTTTGCATGGAAAAGAAAATCTTATCAATTCTAAATTTCTGTGTTTATCATATTTGATCATCCTTCACATCTCTAAAAAATATCATTTTTGGTCCTTGTTTAAGCCTGATAAACTTATCTTGAGAAATAACCTTGATTAGATCACAGCAAGTGCGTAAAAAACATTATACTTCCATAAGAGACCCTCAATGACTACAGGTACCCAAAAAAAGTTGGGGGCATAAAATAATTAAATAGGTCAAAATAACATTTGAGTACACCATAAAAAAATAACAAACATGATGATAATATTAAAACCTAATAATGACAAAAACAAATACAAAAGAGCTCAATTCAAACATTGGGAGGCATGTCAAACAAATTTTTAAGATTCCAAAGTTCATGGATCAAAAGAAGGTATAGAAGTAAACACTAGTAATTCTTAGTCTTGAAACCCTTTAACACCTTTTAACCCTACAAATATCTCTTTTCATTCATAGCCAAGAGCCAAAGCTAACATTACATTTCCAATCAAGGTCTTTCTTATCACATATAGGTAATTTGGATAGGTAAAAAATATTTTCCCCATTTAAAACAAGCCTTATGAACACTTCACAAGACTTTTTCTTTCCTTTAAAAGGATCAAGTGAAAATTCAGGGTTTTTTTACCAACAAATATGAAACAAACCTCACATCACCAAAAATAAAACAATTATTTTAAACTATTTTGAAAACTTGAAATGGAAATCGTTTGAGTTACAAGTTTTCTTTAAACCAAGATCAAAATGGTTTTTTGTGATTGGAGTGACTTTGAAAATCCAAAACTTGTAAATAACCAACCATCCTTTTCATAACATCTTCAATAAAGAAAACTTAAAGTCCAAAACACTTGAAGGCATGATGAAGTTGGATGATGCGAACCTTGGTAGAATTCAATGGTATTCGCGACTCCCAAGATCAATCTAACCCAAGTTTGTTAAGAATTGAATGATCTTATCACAATGGAAGACTTGCTCCAAGGCAACAAGACTATAAACCAACTCGATCACAGCACCTACACCTAGAGACGAGCAAAGAAAGTATAAATTTACAACAAAGAATGGTCAATTCTTTGAAGAGTTGAAAGTCCAATCAAGAACCAAGATGAAGCAACCAAAGTCGGCTACAATGCTAGAAAAATATTGTTCATAAAGTTGACGTAGCATTATTCATAAAGAGTATTTATACTCCAAGCCAAAACTCTAGTTTCTCAAATGGGCCTCACATAAACCCATTTTAAATAATAATTAACCCAAGGTAAACCTAGCCTAAAATAATTAAAATAATCAAAATAAACAAATCTAAAACCCAAACAAATTATCTCCTCTCAAAATAATTAAAGTTTGATAGCTCAACTAATTAAATAAGACAAGTTTGTTGTTTCTGTATTTTATCTGGCAGCAGCAAGGCCCACCTTAAATTGGATGGTTCTCTCTCATCTTAATGAATTAAAAGGAGTACCATATACCATTGGAAAGGTATAGAAGTCTAGTTTCCATCCCAAATAGAATCACATAAACATTCGATATGTAGCTCCAGTTATGACTAAACGAGTAATGAAAGGTCAAACTGTCTAAATTTAGTCTTCTTCTACCAATCCTAGTGTAATGGTCTTGGAACCACCAACAAGTACCTCTTAAACATGAATCATATTAATCAAGGCTTTCTCTTTATTATTACAACTCCTCTTGAAGTCCACCTTAGCCCATGTATCTTGAAGAAGTCCATTGAAAGCTTTTTTGAACTTCTTAGCCCTCAGTCTAGTAATTGGACCAACTAGAACCTCCAATGGATCCTTTGATGATTGGATCGCATCATTGGAGCAATCTGAGAAACATATTAGGACTGACTTTATAATTCTCTGAGAAGACAGGATGTTGGACAAAGCTATAGATAAAGATCTTGCATGGGGTATGTGGGTGATAAAGAGTTATCACACATAGGGGTAAAAATCACAAGTTATGGCTCGAGTAAAGGAATAATGAGAAGTTAACCTACAGAGATCCAACTCCAAAAAAGGAGCTCTATAAAGAAAAAGATGATCTATATTTCTCAGGTAAGTACACATGCATTATAATGCATTGCATTTTAATCCTTATTGAAAATTTAAGGAAAGAATATTTAGTAAGCTTGTAGTTTATAAGCCTTCTCTTAGTCATCTTGTATGCTTTTATCCCTCAACTATCTTAGATAGTGTGCTCCCAACTTTATCTCTTTTCTTTTTTTAGTATGCTTTCTAGTTCTCAAATAACTCAATAATGCACTTTTTAGCCCTATCTTTCTCCTATTTTGAATGTATTTCCTAACCTTCAACCATCATCTTACATAACATGCTTTTTTTCCATATCTCTCTTCTATTTTAAGTTCACTTCTTAACCCTTAATCATCTTAGTTATTGTGTTTTCTAGTCCTATCTCTTTTCCTGTTCGGGTGTGTTTTCTAGACCTTTTTATCCCAAATATTATATTTTTCTATCCCTATCTATTTTTCTTTCGAGGGAATCACTTCGTTTAAATCCATGGGACTAGCTAAAAATCCTGCTTTAAAGACTTCTCTTTTTTATACTGGCTTTACTTATTTCTACTTTTGCACTTTTATTTCCTTGTCCTTGTATCCTAGATAGTGCATTTTTTAACCTTATCTTTTTTGTTCAATTTTAAAACAACTACATGTTTCAAAATAGATAGGTCACTTATTACAATGAGACCATCTTTATATCTTCACCTAGGTAGTTCACCTATTACAATAAGATGATCTTTGTGTTCTTCCCTTGGGTAGGTCACCCATTATAATTTAACCATGTTCATGTCTTCTCCTAGATAGGTCAATTGTTACAATGAAATTTTTTTATATTTTCCACCTAGGTGAGTCACTCATCACAATGAGACCATCTTCATGTGTTCACCCGAGTAGGTCTCACCCATTACAATGAGACCATCTATATACTCTTCATATATGTAGGTCACCAATCACAATGAGACCATTTATATGTTTCATTTAAGTAAGTCGCCTATTATATTGAAACCATCTATATGTTCTCACCTGGGTAGGTCACTTATTACAATGTGAGCATATTCATGTTTTTATCTAGCTAGGTCACCCATTATATTGACATCATATTTGTGTTTTTCATCATCTTCATGTTTTCACACCTTTTAATATTTTTACAAACAATCCTTTCCTTTGCACAATCTACATTTCATCTCTTTTAAATATGCCTTTATGATGATGGGCTTTTCAGCCTTATCATTTCTTCTAACTGAGTATTCCTTATAGCCCTGACTAGCATATTCGGATGGATCAACCATTTTTTAAGTTGGTTAATTCATCCTCTCATGTTTTTTTCTATACAAAGCTTACTGTCTAAGGTCTCTTATGATATTTTCTATCAAAAGCATTATAAAGAGGGTGAGAACTATTATAACTCATTTCTAGGTTGTTCCCTAAATTCATCCAAAATAAAAGATAAAAAAGGGAGTTTGTGTGGTGGAGAAATCAAATTGCAATTTTTAGACAAAGGTGGAAGCCTAATTATACCTTGTTGTTCCCAAAACTAAAGAAACAATACAGATTCAAGGTCAAAACAAATGATTATTGGGAAAAATAATTAGATTTTTACTTTGTCAATTTGATTTAATAATAGGTAAAATTAAAGTGTAACAATATTTAAGAATTAAATGAGATCAAAATTAATTTTTATCATGCTAATTGATTGAAATCAAGGGAAACATTGTAAGCAAATCGAAAGTTTATAGTCAATTAAAGGCTAAATTGAAAAAACATGACATCGAATGGCCATTTGATAAAAGTTGTTGAACCCTGAGCACTTATACATCAACACTTAACTTGAATGGTATTAATCTAAACCTAATCATACTAATAATAATCATTTTATACTTAATTAAAATCCTTACAACACCATAAGATATCTAAATTCCAAGACTTCCCCAATTACATCAACATGGATTAAAACTTTATGGTTGGCCTTAAACTCATCAATTAGACTACTAACAATACCAGTTCTAATACAAATTCCCTAAGAATTTAATCAATACAACATTTTACACCAATAAGTTTTAAATATACATAATCTCATATTTTCCTAAACTTCCAAAACATGTCAACAATAAAGTCATGAATAAAACAACCTCATTTACATTAATAATATTCAAATAACTTATTCATCAATTCATAACACAACAATTAATACAATTCTAGGACATGCAATTTGGTCCCTTATTTGATGGCCATTGAACCCTTAGAAACATTATGATTTTCATCATCATCTCTACCTTATTTAACACCCGAACACAACCTAATATAATCCAATTTGATCAATTGATATTTTCCCTAAAATTCCACTATGAACTCTAACATTAATTTCATATTTTTTAATTCAATTATTATTGATTTATATGAAATTCTTAAATAAATCTAAAACTCCAATCAAGACTTTTAGGTTCCCCTTTTAAAATATATTTTTGCTGTGATTTTGTATTAATTTCGTCTAGACTTCACTTCTCTATCTTGTTTAGGTACTTAAAGATAAAATTATATTATGGCGGTTGTTACTGGATTTGAAAATAGTGGTTGTTGGCTGGGGATGGAGGCAAACAGGTCTGTGGTTGACGGTGGAGAAGAGAAAGGCTAAGGTTGCCGGATAGAAGGGAAATAAAGTTGTCAATGTTGAGGAATGAGATGAAGGTGTCTAGTTGCGATAGAAAATTAATATTATCACTATTTTTATTTGTTTATCTGTGTTCGTTCTTAGTCTTTAATTTATAGAAGAAAGGGGGTGAGCCTTCGACTACTCATTGCGTGCAGCACTGGATCACCTCCTCGTCTTATGCAACACTATGCATGCACTATCCAAGCTACTGAATAGTGCAGCCATGCCTATAGACTTTGAGAAAAAGGTGTGAATGCACTTTGGTCTCTTGATTTATAATTGTTCTAATTGCGCCCAAAATTTATCTCAAATTTTTAAATTTATGCAATTTTATCCCTGTAAAAACTTCAATAGCAAACTTAAATTTACACGCCTTTTTTATTTCAGTCCTTAGTCTTAGATTTATGCAATTTGATGCTGAATTGACCAATAAACTTTAAATTTCCTTCAATTTCACCCTTGATTTCATCCAATTGACTTGGTAAAAATTAAATTTGATCTCTGAAAATTCCAGTCTTCTTAATTAAATCCGAGTTGGGTTTCTAAACATGTTTTTTCCATCAATTAAACCCTTAGTAAAATTAATTTGACCAATTTAAAGTATAATTAAGTTCTTGCACTTAATTAAATCCTTCAATTGAACCCCAAATTAATTTTTAAACGTAATTATACTTTAATTAGCCCACGATTAAATTAAATAGGCCTATAAAAATATAATTTAAGCTTTATGCAAATTTATTCAATAATAAATTATTTTAGCTTTTAATTTGTATTTTCTTTCATTTTTGGGAATAATAGAGACACAATCAGTCTCTTGAATCTGTACAAATTTTTCAACTTGAATTTTTTTTGCAACGTCAGTCTTTTTGATTTTATTTTTGATATTTTATTATTTTTAAAAGGAATAACCCAAAAATAAATTATGATACTTATAATAATTAATTCTAAAAATTCAAGTTTAACAAGGGATGTTGACGAGTAAACTTGACTCATAACACAACAACAGCCCATGCATACTTTCTAGAAGTGGATGGCTGTCATTGCCAAAAAATTGGGTAACCAAATATTTTAAAGAATGCAACAGCTATTATTGAAATAGAGGTGTTGGAAAATACAGAAGATAATAGGAGTGATGTAGTGAATGATGTTTTTTAGTGTTTTGTTTTCATGCAATAACCTTAATCATCCACTCCACGCAAGATGTAAGTTATTCATGTTCTAATGATAATCATCCTTAGTTGTATTATTTTTTTTTAAATTCGAGGAAACCCATTCTCGGAAAATATATTTTATGGGTCTAGATAAATGAGTAAAATCTCTGTTGTCTCAGACTCTTATAAAAGATGCACTTCTTAACTTAAACTCGAGACCTGCTGTACAAATCTTAAACACTTTATCATCATATCATTCTTTACATCATAATCACCATTATCGTCTAAAAATCTTAGCTGTTTGAAGTCCATATTTCAGAGTGGATAAAAGTTTGGAAAGGATTTCAGAGGCCCATCACCTCGAACATCACCACTGAATTAACAATGGCGATGCTCTCCTGCTACTGTAGATGGTATGTTTTTGTTCCTTAACATGGTCCACCCTTCATTTCTTGCTTGTGTCCAATGGCAATGGATAACTCTCTGTCTCACGAAATTTGAGCTAGTGATGAGAATCCATCATTGTTAGGCTAATAAATATCAATTAATAATCCTAAATATATTTTTCTACTAACTCTGACTGATAATTTCTCTTATTTTTATCATTGTCTTCACACTCATAAACACAATTTTAAACATAATAAAAGTTGAAAAGTTGATGCAAGTGATGATATCTCTTACTAGAGACTAAAACAAAAGCTAAAAAAAAGATGTACATGAAGATAATTGATCTCGCAAAACATACTCTTTTAGTTTTTTTATTTAATTATATACAAAATATATATATATGTGTATATATATATATATATATATATATATATTTATTAGTATAAATTCCCTTTTAACTATGAATGTATCTTTTTAACAGCACAAAATCTATCTTTCCTTTAGCTACATTGTTTATTGCATGTCGAAAGCCAAAAAAAATAATGAATTGATAATTTTGACGTGAATGTATTAAAAACTAAAGCAGTAATAAAGTTGAAAATATAAACAACTTATAATAAAAAACAATAGCTATTTTGTCTACATTTTGAAAATTATACATATTAGGCTCATATATAATTATTTTAAGAGAGTAGTATTACCATAAAAGGAATTTATATTATTTGAAAATAATTATATAATTTAAACTATTTAAATAAATCTATTTGAAAAGAATCTCATTATAAAAAAGAAAAAGAAACAAAGATGATAAAAATAAATTGAAGAGCCAGGGGCTTATGGGCTTGAAAAATAATCCAATGCCCCTAACCCACATGAAAACTCACGCACCTAAGCGTGGACACCTAGGACCGAGTTGGGCGAACAAATTGTTTAATTTAGATGGACGGGAATGTGATCTAACATCCGTTTACCATCATTTCCTGTCATAAAAAAATGACTAAAACATTGGGATATGAATTTTTGGACCTTGAAAAAACCCATGTTATATCTATTTTTCTCCCAAAAAAAGAATTAAAAACTGTGTTTGGTTGAAAGTGTTAAGGTTGTTTTTTAAAGTTATTTTTGTTAAAACTTAAATCAAAATGATATTAAAAACTGTGAATGATGTTTTTTAGTGTTTTGTTTTCATGCAATAACCTTAATCATCCACTCCACGCAAGATGTAAGTTATTCATGTTCTAATGATAATCATCCTTAGTTGTATTATTTTTTTTTAAATTCGAGGAAACCCATTTTCGGAAAACATATTTTATGGGTCTAGATAAATGAGTAAAATCTCAACTGTCCCAGGACTCTTATAAAAGATGCACTCCTTAACTCAAACTCGAGACCTGTTGTACAAATCTTAAGCACTTTGCCATCATGTCATTCTTTACATCATAATCACCATTATCGTCTAAAATCTTAGCTGTTTGAAGTTCCATATTTCAGAGTGGATAAAAGTTTGGAAAGGATTTCAGAGGCCCATCACCTCGAACATCACCACTGAATTAACAATGGCGATGCTCTCCTGCTACTGTAGATGGTATGTTTTTGTTCCTTAACATGGTCCACCCTTCATTTCTTGCTTGTGTCCAATGGCAATGGATAACTCTCTGTCTCACGAAATTTGAGCTAGTGATAAGAATCCATCATTGTTAGGCTAATAAATATCAATTAATAATCCTAAATATATTTTTCTACTAACTCTGACTTATAATTTCTCTTATTTTTATCAGTGTCTTCACACTCATAAACACGATTTTAAACATAATAAAAGTTGAAAAGTTGATGCAAGTGATGTTATCTCTTACTAGAGACTAAAACAGTAGCTAAAAAAAAGATTTACATGAAGATAATTGATCTCGCAAAACATACTCTTTTAGTTTTTTTATTTAATTATATACATATATATATATATATATATATATATATATATATAAATTCCCTTTTAACTATGAATGTATCTTTTTAACAACACAAAATCTATCTTTCTTTAGCTACATTGTTTATTGCATGTCGAAAGCCAAAAAAATAATGAATTGATAATTTTGACGTGAATGTATTAAAAACTAAAGCATTAATAAACTTGAAAATATAAACAACTTATAATAAAAAAAGCAATAGCTATTTTGTCTACATTTTGAAAATTATACATATTAGGCTCATATATAATTATTTTAAGAGAGTAATATTACCATAAAAGGAATTTATATTATTAGAAAAGAATTATATAATTTAATAACTATTTAAATAAATCTATTTGAAAAGAATCTCATTATAAAAAAGAAAAAGAAACAAAGATGATAAAAATAAATTGAAGAGCCAGGGGCTTATGGGCTTGAAAAATAATCCAATGCCCCTAACCCACATGAAAACTCACGCACCTAAGCGTGGACACCTAGGACCGAGTTGGGCGAACAAATTGTTTAATTTAGATGGACGGGAATGTGATCTAACATCCGTTTACCATCATTTCCTGTCATAAAAAAATGACTAAAACATTGGGATATGAATTTTTGGACCTTGAAAAAACCCATGTTATATCTATTTTTCTCCCAAAAAAAGAATTAAAAACTATGTGTTTGGTTGAAAGTGTTAAGGTTGTTTTTAAAGTTATTTTTGTTAAAACTTAAATCAAAATGATATTTTTTATTTTTTTTTTTAAAAATTATTTTTGATACCAATATATGAAAATGATTTAAAAACACTAAAAAAATTAATTTAAAATAAAAAATAAAAATTTTCAATTTTTTTTTCAAAATCGCTTTTGAAATGGATTGTCAAACACCCTTTATATCATGAATCAAATGTTAAAAAACAATAAGGGATTAAATGTAGATTTGCAAGCCTATGTATACATGGGAAAAGGCTAAAAAATATCAATTTTGATCATTATTCTTTTAATTGTGTTCTTTATAATTTTCTAAAAATCCTCTCATATAAAATTGATTTGTCATTTAATCCTGAAATGACATCCAACATCTTAGAACGCTATGTTACTATAATGCTATGTAATCTAAAGAGTGAGAAATTTTAGTACAATAACAAAAGACTTTGGAGACTAAATTGAAAGAAATTAAAGTTGAATAGTCAAAGTAAAGCCGATGTATGATTTGAGAGGCCTAAAAAGAAACTTGCATAGCAAATAGTGCACAATTTTCCTTGACCGAACCGGTCACTTTATTATATCTTCTCATATAAATTCTAACTAAAAAATTAAAACTGACATCGGGTAGTAAATAGAAGGAACAAAATATAAATTAAATATTTGTGAGTGTGGTTGAGGTTGTTTTTGAAAAAAAAATTGTTTAAAATTGTATTAAAATAATATTTTTTTATTTTTAAAAATTAATTTTTGACACCATCACATGAAAATAATTTAAAAATACCAAAAAAAATCAATATTTTATATGGAAAATATTCTCTTCCAAGTTTTTTTAATTTTCGTAAGAGTTAAGTAACTCCTAAAATAAAAAATTAACAGGTAAGCAAGCTAGGGTTTTACCAAAAGTGCTTGACACCCTAATATCCCTTAAAACCCGCATCGAGATAATCTTCCAGAATTACGCTGATTTTATATGGAAAATATTCTCTTCCAAGTTTTTTTCCTTAAAACTTAATTATTTTATGCATCAAGCAACTAAAACAAAAAATTAAAAAAAAAGAGAGATAAATTAACAAGAGGAGAGGAAAATCTTGGATCAAAGCGGTGTGCCTATACATCGCCTCCCTGTCCTGGTGCCTCTCGTATTGTGAGCTGCCCTTCTGGGGGGCATCGAGGCATCGTATCTTCCTCTATTCTGTGTAATCATGCCCCACAAGAACACGACGACCCATCATCTCCTCTCCTCTTTTATCCTTTCTTTGGTAAGTTTTTTTTTATCCAATTTCATGATATCCCTTGATTTTTCATCGTATGCGTATCACGTGCTGTGTTATTATTATATACATGAACACCTTCTTTTGATGATCATATGCATAAAGTAAATGCTCGATTGGTTTTCGTTGATCTTCTGATCATTGATCAGTCTCTTGTTTTAATGGTGGCGGTTGTCCCTTTTCTGTTCCTTTTTTTTAATCTTTTTTATCACGTGTCGTTCGAATTATTTTTACATCTTGCTTGATTTGTTTCATCGTCTTCTTAATCATATTCGTTTTATTTGTGGGTCTTACAAGCTGTGTTGAATTAGGAGTATGTACCTTCTTACAAGAATTGAACCCTAGAAAGTTTATAATGATACGCACACAAGAATTTTGATGTTCAACAGCAGTGCATTCGCTGGTTGATTATTAGTTTTTTTTTAATTGTCCAAAAATAGTCGAAGATAATATATTTTCCTCACATTGATCTGTTAATCTCCCAGAAAAGGAAAAGCTAGCTAGGAATATTTGTCAAAAATAGTCGAAGATAATATATTTAATTTCCTCGAAGGCTTTGTTTTCTGGCTTTTCAGTCATCCAACTTTGCATGCCAGATCTTTTTCCCTTCATTGACCTTTTCAGGCTTCCCTTTCCTTCTTTCTTTCATCGAAAATTTGTTCTCATGCAAAAAAAGATCTGGATTCAGTTGTTTTTAGTCCTAGATAACCCTCAATTTTGGTTTTTTTCAAAAGGAGAGAGGTGTGCCGCTTGAATTATCCATCTGATGATCAGTCAATTATCCATCTGATAACCAGTGGACCGCATAGACGGCTCATGATGAGGCTCTATCTTTTAGGGCACTTGGATATAAAGCGACCAAGTACATCTTAATACAAATTTTACACAAAATGCCAGCCTACGCACATCGAGGCTTGGCTACCGGTTGCTTACACGGTAGTGTTTTTCTTAAGGAAAGCACGTTCAGTTTTCCTCCATTATAACTTAAAAAGAAAGCCCATCCCCGATTTACAGTCTAAGCATGAGAACCAAAAACACAGAGCCAGACCTGGTAAATTTTCATGTGTATTCAAGCTGTAGAAATTTTCATTCTCCAGAAATTGATCAACTTATTGTGTCTGTATCTTTAAATAAACTTGTTAAAGAGATTCCATTTCTACATGGTATGTATGTTTTACCTTTACTGACCTTATGTGTTGAACTGAGTGATAAATATTACGCATGCAGCTGCCTGCTTATTTCACAAAATCTTGTCTTAAAGAAGAACATGATTTTGATTGTGTATGGATTTTTCCTCTTCTTGCAGGCAACTTAGTAATGGTACCAGATTATGAATATCTCAAATCCACGCATGGAACCAAATCTTGACGTCACAAATATCAATTAGCTGTCGTTTTGTTGTTATCTTTCCCTCTCTTCCATACTTCTCTTACCGATATCTCATATCACAGTGCTGTTTTCTCTTTCTATCTCCCAGCCACCATCCCACCCTTCTCTATTTTGAAAACTGCTGGTTAATTTATTGACCAGCCACACAGCCAACAGTACAGCTCTCTCCATGCAGCTCTAGATTCCCAATTCAATACCAAATCCCAAACTTCTTCGTTTATTTTTAGTTTTTTCCTTTTAAAATGAAGAGCCAAAACCAAGAAACATCACCGCAAACCCCTAGTTCACCACAACAGTCTCATTTGGCTCTAATACTTGAAACCGCAGAGGAGGAAAAGTTTGTTAATAGATGTGATAGCTTAAATTCAAGCAATAGCATGGCTTACAACGTTTCATCACCATCATCTTCAACTCTCATTGGTGAGTATATCGGCATAGAGAGTTGTCTTGATCTCGAGAACAGTGAAGATATTTTCGCATCATCATCAAAGAAAGAAGAGAGTACTAATCATTGGAGCTGTAGTCGTGAAAAGAGAAATCAACGGTGGGCTAAGAAAAAGGAGTTTCCACCACCAATACCATTGTTGGCTCGTACAGAAAATTTGCCTTCCCATATGCCTTGGGTTTTAAAGAGGTACTATACAGGTGATGGAAGGTTGATACTTAGAGAAGAGAAGGTCAGGCATCACGAGTACTTTCGGGCTCACAGATGCAATGGACGCCTCACCTTGCATCTTGTTCCTTTAGATGATGAAGTTTCGGCCCCTCGTTTTCTTGTTAATCATGAGAGACGCCATGACTTTGAGAATGATCATGAGTGCAATGTTATTGAAGAAGATGACCAAGTACTCGAGCGAGAACATGAAGAAGGGGAAGCAAAATGAAAGCCTGGTGGAAGAAAGTACAGAAATGAATGTAAATGGCAATGATGGTGTAGAAAATGAAAGCCTGGTGGAAGAAAGTACAGAAATGGATGTAAATGGAAATGATGGTGTAGAAAATGATTATTGTGTTAAGAATGTTGATAGTTATGAAACACTAGAGGAGGAGGAGGAGGAGGAGGAGGAGGAGGAAGTTGTGCATGATGATAAAAGAGTTCCTTCTGTGGAGAGCTCTGGGAGTGCGGGAAAATGTTTGAACTACAGCAGTGTGAGAACAAGCTCCACTTGCATATTCGGGGTGCCTGTACCAGCTGTAAGGCCAGTTCATAGTTAGACAACAACAAAAAAATTGGAATCCCATTTTGAGTTTTGATGGGTCTTTTCTTATTGATAGATCAAGTCAAGTTGTCGCCTCTCATGCTTTTTTTTTACGGAGCATGAGATGGATGATGTATTCCTATTCTTGTTAATTTTCAGGTTCATAAGAGAAACAGGTTTTTCATTTTGAAGTTAAGAGTTCTGTATTCCAGAGATACTGTGTTTCATGATTCTTTATTAATTATATGTCGTTTGATGTGGTGTAATCAAAGCTGTCAATTTCATTTTGTTTCCGCTGAAAACTGTTTTTACCTCGTTTCTAAAATCTTGATTCATTCCAGATTTTCTGTTCAAATTCCGGGTTTATTTTTTTGTAACGCAATTGGATTGGATTCGGTTTTTGTTATAATAATTCTGTAGATTAATTAATGGAAATAATTTAAAAGATTTAGTTGTAAGAAAATTTAGTTGTAAGAAACGCAAAGCATGTAGCTTTTGAGAATCTTCTATAACCGTTACTGTTAATAATAGACGTCGGTAAAAAGCCCCAGCAATTTCTTTCAAGTGAGTGAAACGGGTTCAAAATTAGGTGAGGCCTCCTCCAGTACTTCAGTTTAATCCTAAATTAAGAAGATGAAGATTAACGTTACTAACTTCAGTAAATTGCTGTCAGGGTTTTTAATCGTTTCCTTTGCCGATCGGGACAGACCAAATGAAACAATAATACAGCGAAGACAATCCAAGCTCGAAGCCAGCCTCGTGTAGTTGCGATATGGCAGGTGCGTGCATACTGGATTCCATAATGGAGTGTAGAAATGATCGATCACGCCCCTCAAAAAATGCAGAGAGCAATCGATTGAGCGGTGGTGGTGGTGGTGGTGCTACAGTGCTTAAATGCATGCAGCCTGGCTGTGGCAGCAGCATCAGGTACACGGAACCAATTTCCGAGGTTCACAATGCTCCTACGACTTTTCATTTGTTTTTCCATCTAGGAGAGGTCGGAATTTGAATTTTGTTTTAAAGAAAAAGAGGGATTGGAGATAGAAGATAGTCGCACTAATATAGTAAAAATCTTTCAAAAACAGAAGAAACACTAATGCCAGTTTAGTTTAGTCTCTGTCTCAACTCTTAATGGCTGATGCTGGGATGATAAGTAAGCAATTCGATTTGTGGAAGGAACCATCATGCAGTACAGCTAGCACTCCATCTCCTGCCATTCTTGTCAGCCCTCATGATTGGCTTCCTTTTACGCCAGCACAGTTTCTCACCTATTCTCATTATTGTTTTTCATGGACAGAATTAACAATACGTGTGGTGTTTCTATTGGTGTGCATTTAGATTAAGACAGTATTTAATTGTGAATTTGGATGGTTAAATTTTTCGATTTTAAAAGCTGAGGGTATTGTTGTAAGATTGTATTTTTACTCTTCAATTGAAAAAAACAAAATCTTGGAGGTGGGGTGGGGTTTTTTTATATTTTTTTTTAGGTTATAATTAAAACATAAATTTACCTTTAAAAATGATAAAAAAAAAAAATAGTCATGCATTTAGGAGTGTTTTGGTCCTTGAACATGGAGTTATTTTTTATGTTGATTTTAACTTGATTTTAATTGTACAATTACCTGTATTAACCTTAAAAAAGTAAAAAGCCATAAATTTCTGGTACATGAATCTTATAGTAATTTCAATTTTTGGATGAACAATAGAATTATTTCACTACCCATACCATTCAAATTTGTTAGTCTTTGTATTAGGGGTTTCGTATTTATTTTCTCATGTTTTGTTGTTACTGTTTTTTAGTCGTAGGGGCATTTTTTTTATTTATTTATAAATTAATAAACTTTGTAATTACTCTTGCTATTCAAAAAAATTAGTGTTGGGTTCAAAGGGGCCTGGTTGTAATATTTCTAATGGTTTTTTTTTGTATTGTTTGGACCTAGGAGTATTTTCTGTTTTGTGCAAATTAAAAAATAAATAAAGAAAAAATGTTGACGTGGGAAATCTCTCATCAAATTGGTGTTGCCTCTTGTTAATCTAGGCATAGAATTTGTGCCTAGAACTTTTATGTTGGGGAGCAGATTTGGCTGCTCCCCAATATTAGACACAACATGCATGATATGACATCAATCTCAACTTTTATATATCATTCCTACCAAATAGAAAAGTATTTATTTTATAATAAAATATTATACATTCACCTCACAATCATTGTGTCACCACTAAAACCAATTTAAAAAAATATTATGCCTTTAAACTCTAAAGAGATAATACAAAAAATCACAAACATCAAATGGTAATTTTATTGGATGATCATTGACCATATGCATTGTCTCATCACAAAGGAGGATGTTGAACTGATTCATACAACATTATTGAAGGTAGGTTTGGTCACCAAATAGCCTTACTTAGAGATGTTGCTTGAATGGAGTTGGGACCACCCATACATTGACAAACACATGTGTCAATAAGTTTTTTAAGAATATTTGTATATATTAAATTACAAAATTGCTCTTAAGCCAACCTAATAAAACAAATAAGTGCAAATACAAAATTGTCTTTGAACGTAAACAATAGAAATCCATTTTTTTAAAGGCAAAGCAAGTCATTTTATTATTCTTTAAAAATGAAAAAGATAAAATTGCATATAAACATAAGCTTGAAAAAGATTGAATTTAAAGGGTATGGTGGTCATTTTCATGTGCATTATAAAAGTAAAAAGATTTAATTAACCATTTTAGATTTGATAGTGGAACATGAACAGTTGTGAAATCACTAATTTGACCCAATAACATGTTTTTTGGTTTTGTTTTTTAAAGGCAAAATAGGTTTTCCACTCTAAAATCCAAAAAAAAACACTCATTTTCTATTGTTTTTTTATTCTAGTCCTTTGTCTCTAAATCTCATTCTCTCCTGACAAATTAGCCTATAATGTGGTCCAATAATGGTTAAGTGAAAAAAGAAGACATAAAAATATTATAAACATTGTGAGTCCACGATTGTAAAGATCCAAGCCACAAACATGGTTTTCTTTATCAATCTTCTTTTGAGTCTTTATGTTCTCCTACTCTTTACTCTCCATCACAAAAAAACCTAGGCACAATGTGCATGAGATGGAATCAATCCTAACTTTCATATCATTCCTAACAAGTGGAAGAGTCTCTTTTTTCTCATAAATTATTATACATTCACCCCACCAAGAATTGTGTCACAACTAAAGTCAGTTTATACAATTATTATTGTTTTATAGACCCTAAAAGCTTGTACAAAACATCATAAAAACTCAAATTACAAAATAAAAAAATTATTATAAAACAAATAGTAATAAAAGACAATGACCAAGTGTGAAATAAATTTAAAATTAAATGGCCACTTTGAAATTTTCAAAGGGGCACACACTAAAATTAAGGAGAAAGAGAGAGAAGAGGGGGAAATTCCATTGACATGAAATTAGATGTTTGTTGGCCATACATGTCATCTTATCAAAAAAAAAGAATATTTAATTGATTCATATGTCTTCATGGAAAGCAATGTTTGATCACTAGATAGCCTTAAATGCCTACCCAAATAACGTTGAGGCTATTCAGCACCCATGCGTTAAAGAACACATACATCAACAATTTTTATAATAATATTTGTATATACTAACTTAAAAAATTGCTATTAAATCAACCAGATAATAACAAAAAGAACCTGAGTTAAAATACAAAAATGCCTTTAAACATATATAAAATCCATTTTTGAAGGGTATGCAAGTCATTTTACTGTTATTTTAAAAAATGAAAAGGATGAAACCTCCTATGAATGTTATCTTTTAAAAAAACTTGAATCTAATAGTATAATGGTCATTTTAGTATGCATTATAAAAGTGAAAAGACTTAATTGCTCTTTTTATATGTGGTAATGGCAAATGAATAATTTTGAAACTCCTACATTACCCCCAATAACATGTTTTTTGGTTTTGGTTTTCAAAGGAAAAATAGATATTTTACCTTAAATTTCAAAAGAAAACCACTCATTTCTCTTGTTTTTCACTTTTGGTCCTATTTTTCAATATCACCCTTTCTTGACAAATTAGCCTATAATTTGTTCATATAAGGGCTAAAAAAATGATACATATATTGAAAACTTGGTTGGGCCATTACCCGACCATGATCTTTCTCTCTTTCTTTTATAATATACATGTACAAGTTATGACTATAGGATACCATGTAGAAATTACCATGAAAGAAAATTGGCACTTTTCATGTTGAGCTAAATAAGATATTCTCCATATATTTTACAAATATTTTAACTTACTTTCAAGGCTATTTATTCTCATATTTCAAGAGATTGAATGGGGATTTAATTTGAACATTTCTATATTTAGCATCTTTTCTCTAAAAGAAGAAGAAGAAAAAAGAATGACAACAAGAAGAAGCAAAGGTAAAGAACACATATCTCATCCTCATGATTTTATAGATGTTTGTCCCCTTGATTGAACAAACTATAATATTGATTTAAGAATTAAAGTATACCTTATTCCATTAGAGACTTGTTTTGAATGATCAATAGAGATTTAAACTCATCAACCATGAAAAAATTATTTTTTGTGAAGTTTTTCATGACTTAATCAGTGACACTGTTTATAGAGACCTAAACAAAAACCGTATTTATTCTCTTTCAACCTCTATAAAGTATTTTTCATGGCTAACAAGACTCTAGTACATGGGAGAGTAATTTCATCTTCCTATATGGTCTTCAAATTCCTTAGGTATCATATAACTTTCCCAACAATTGAAATTACTCAACAATGTTGTTTTAAACATACATGAACCACTTTTTTCTTTTCAATGCAACCAATAAAAATATTAACCCACAATTCTAGGTTTATAAAGATAACTTCAACTTCAAGAAGAAATTGCACAAAACAATATGTAAAGTAAGCATCATACTTCAACTCTCCAAATATACTAGGATTTTTCAACATATCCAAGCCACAAACATAATTATCTTCGTCAATTATTTTTTGAGTCTTGATCTTCTCGTTCACCTGTTTCCCATCATAAAAAGCTTAGGCACGATGTCCATGAGACTACATCAATCCTAACTCTTGAATAGCATTCCTACCAAATGGAAGAGGGTCTACTGTCACAAAATATACACATTCACCTCACCAAGGACTGCGTCAATGTTAAGGCCACCGTATACAATTATGATGACCTCATAGAGATATATAGTTCATACAAAACATATGAAGCTTCATGGTGCTAGTGACAATAGAAAGTGATGCCATGTGTAAGATTTTCCCTACAACTTTCTTTAGATTTTACTAAAGTGTTGTATCATAGTCTTAAACTTAACTTCATTATAGGACTTCATAATCTTATTATGAAGCTCATCTCTCATTTCAACATTAACATTCCTTTTAAAAAGAGTATTATAAAGTTATTTTCCATCATAAAATGAGATGATAAAAACATAGGGGCATATCTTTAATTATTCATTGAGGAAATGCTAAGCATGAAGGATATGTTTAAACCCTCACCATCAAAGTCATGATCAGTAGAGTCTAAAATTATTCCTTATATGAAAGGTTATTGACACTCCCTAATAAAAATCTCATTAGTATCAAACAAAGAATGGCGAATTACATGAGAGTGGAAAGAGCTAGTATAACCCAACAAAGTCACCCATACTTTCACACATAAAACAATCTCCACCACACCCTCAATCTCCATTGATAACATCTAAAAGAAGCATCAAACCATACTTTTTTGTAGAATCAATATAGACCCAAAAATCATTGCTAGGGCAAATTCATTTTTTATGAAGTTTTTCCACGACTTCATCACTTTGAAAGTTTGAGATCCTTTTAAATATTCATGCATTTGAAATTAAATGTATGGTAATTTTTATCATATGTATGTTAATTAATCTATTTATATATTCATTGTATTAATAAACAAAAAAAAATATATATATATATGTTGAAGTTTTGAAACTGGAATACTTTAAAATAAGCCAATAGATCAAACAGTAAAATTAACAACAAAAGGAAGAAGGATGGATAATTTTTAGGCTCAAGGACGATAAGCCCTAATTCAATTAAAGGATAGAAAACCATGGGACTAAAATGTAATGTTCTTAGATATTTGAAGGGTTCCATACTTCCATGGCCCCCTCGAGCTAAAGCAAGCATGGTCGCGCTCCAGATTCAAGAAGGGTGCGGATTTTACATGTAGAGAGAGCAATGGACAGAAGAAATATAAAGTGTTATACGTGTCTTCAAAGGTTGTCAGTGGAGGAAGAGAGAGGAACAGACCTGGCATCAAACATGGATGCCAGATAGTTTCAAAACCAGACAAAATCTGTTGATAGATACATAGTTCCCCGACTGATATTTGTAAGCATTTCAATGCAGTATCAAGAAACGCACCAATCATTCAGCACCAGGAAATGGCTTCATAAATTCTGATTTGCCAAAAAAAAGAGCATCAATTGCTGGAAATACATCGGTTGCAGAGAATCCAAATTTCAATATAGATACATTGCCCTCAGACGGTAGCGTTCAAAAACTTTTCACTTTTTTTTTTTGTTTATAACAGTAGTAATTAATGTTTCCAGGGAAGGGCAGTGACTTCAATATAATAGCCCTAAGGTTTTCTATAAATAGGGACACCATGCCAGAAATGATTATACAGGAGAGCATGTCCTCTCTCTCTCTCTCTCTCTCTCTCTCTCCCCCTCCCTCTATTTCCAAGCTACAAATCAAATATATGAACTACTTGCCTGGCAATGAGGGACAAATGCATCTCCTACACCAGTAATGTAAGATACTCTTCTTCTTCTCTAATTACATTTTTTCTAGATGCTTTAATGGATGCAATACTTATGTTTGTTTGTTTTTTTTTATGAGAATGTCTTGAAAATTAGATTTGCAAAAGTCATTAAAGATATGAATGTTAATATTCTCAATGTTCTTTAGAGAAAAAACATGTTAGAACAAGTTGAGCGAGTACATATTGAGAAAACTATTGAGTTTCAACCCTTTTAATAATTATGACATCAACATTAAAAGCAACCTTTTCTCATCTGTAAAATCTATCTCATTTTAATTACAGGGTTTGATGAAACAAATTGAAAAATACAAAATTTCAACTATTTTGAAGACAATCAGATATCTTCTTAACTTAATTAAGAGCGAGGTGGGGATATGCTCTTTGTTTTCCCTACTCTTAATTAAGATATAATATGAGAACTAAAATTTTATAAATCTTCTAGATATCTTAGCTTTGATGGAACATGGAAATGGATCTAGATAATTAAGTTCGTGAATTGCCTTAATATTATAGCTAGCTAATTAAAAACAACATCAACAACAAAAACAAAAAAAGGTGAAGAAAACATTTGATATCAAGATAAGGAGAGTTCAATGGTAAATTTTGTGTTCCCGCAGTCCAACTAATTAGAAAAAGATAAATTATGAGTTTAGGAATGCGTTTGAAGTTGTTTTTTGAAGTGTTTTTTATTTATAAATATATTAAAATTATATTTTTTTTTTAAATTATTTGTCTTTCTTTTTTCCTTGTCTTGCATATTGCAGTTGCAGCTAATTAAGAAAAAAAATTCAAGATAAATTATTAGCCCTTAATTTGGGTTTTTTCACCACTGTCAACTACGTACACGTGTAGCCGGGGTTAGC
Organism: Salix viminalis; assembly: GCA_029228465.1. Taxonomy (NCBI): domain Eukaryota; kingdom Viridiplantae; phylum Streptophyta; class Magnoliopsida; order Malpighiales; family Salicaceae; genus Salix; species Salix viminalis. The sequence goes on from CM055430.1 coordinate 2,346,360, forward strand.
CAGACGGTTTGTCATATGGAAAATTTCAGTGAAGGCAGCTTATTTTGTAAGGCTAAATCTGTTGTTTCAACTCTTTTTGGAATCATGGTATGGACATCAACGTCGCCATCTCCCATGAGATTCCCAAAAGAATGGTCAGCCTATTCTGGTCTGAAATCCCTGTTAAATTTCTCACGAGGAACTGATCAGAACCTAACTCATACATGCTACATTCTTCATTCTTACATGATACCTGCGCCTCCATCTCCATCGTGGATTACTTCTCCACCTCTGACTCGATCGCTCACTGATTCCTCATCATACTCCTCTTGCTCTTCTGCATTGGATGATTTGATTGGGACTGAGAGTGGTGTCTGCATGAACTCCAATATTGAAGAAGAAACTGCGCAAATGGAGAAACTAGAATCTTATCATTATCAGCACAAGAGAAAGCAGCGTCATGCGACGAGAAAGAAATATCCTCCACCCATACCATTACTTGCACGAACAGGGAATTTGCCTGGTCATATGCCTTGGGATTCTAAGCAGGCACTACATCGATGGAAAGCTGGTCCTTGTAGAAGAGAGAGTAAAGCATCATGAGTATATTGAAGCACATAGAGAAAACGGTCGTCTCATTTTGAATATTGTACTCATGGACGATAAGATAACATGTTCCCATTTTGTTTCTAGAAATGAAGAGGAGAAAGAGCTTCAGGACGTTGATTTTCTTGAGAAGAACTCAGATCAGGAATCTGATGGAGAAGAAGATGAAGAAGAAGGAAGAGAAGCATATCAAGAAATTGAACTTGCAAGTGATGATTTTGCTGGTAATTTGGAAGACAGTGTCGCGGTGGATGACGAGGAGAAATATTTAGTGACAGCATCTGCTTCGTTGCCTAAATCAAGTTTGAAGAATGGGAAGTCTGGAGATCTACGCAAGTGCTCTACTTACGCGGGTAGGATGATATCGGACATTAATGCCCATCGAAATGCTGGTGAATGTATGAGTAGTATCCATGACTTGGGTCCAGCATCTTTTGACTTGGCTAATATTCTTCATAAGATGACCACCGTGGTTTAGCTTTTATTAATTAGTATTCCTTACATTAACTAGCTAATTCATGTTCTGGTCAGAAAAGGAAACAACAGCTAGCTAGCACTCGTTGATATTACTTTTGATGACAGCAGGAGCAACCATTCATTGAGCTGCCACTCGGTTGATCTTGGACAGCCCAATACTCTCTATTACATTGCTGTAACTCTTCCTTTGAATCCTGATATGCTTGTTTATCACTTTGCAAGAATCCATAGCCCTTCTTCTCTCAATTTTTAATGGATCGTCCTGTACGAAACTTGGGAAAAATTTGGTGTGATGAGATTAAGCCCACAATTGAGTTCTAAAACGCAAGTCACAAGGTTTCGAATTCAGGAGAATAGGAGGCCTAGCTGATAGCAGACATAAAGAGATAATAAGGTAGTCTCGGCTCACTTTAGTGCCTTAGACTTAGCAAACTTATTCCTAAGATGAAGGTTAAAGATGTGAGCGAGGGAGATGATCCTGTATGTGGCTAGTGATTGGTCCTTCCTGTGGTAGAGATGGGATGGATATTTTACGAGGGGGAATGTGTAAAAATATATTTTGACCCTCAAAATATTTCTATTTAATTTCTTCCCCTTATATTACTTATGTGGACAAGTGTATACATAAGTAAAAAAATAAAATTCTTTTTGTTTTTTTCCTTCCTATTCAATTTTGGTTAATTCTAAAATCTCAATCTAGCGATTTCATAACAGTTTGGTTAATTCTTCTCACTTTTCTTCTTCATTATAGGGTTAAATTTCTTAGTGTTTCTTAACAAAATTGACCTGAAATTTCATATCTTAGTGATCCTTTTAGTATCAAAATCTTTATAAATAGCTCAGTTAACTGAAATCTCATCCAGCAATACCTTTTAATTATAACCTCCTTCGGTTAGGTGGACCTGAAATCTCAATATAGAAACTCCATTTAACCAAAACATTGGTCTTTTTTTGTTTTCAATTTCGTCAACAAGAGATCCTATCTAGCAATTCCCTTTCACTAGAACCTTGGTTTGCATTCAACTCGATTAACTTGAAATCTCAATGTTGAGACCCCATTTAACCATAACCTTGGTCCTTGTTTTCAATCCGGTCAACTTAAGAGCTCATCTGCCAAACCCCTTTAACCAAAACTTTTGTTTGTGTTTTCAGCTTGGTTAACCTGAAATATCATCTCGCGATCCTCTTCAACAAAAACCTTGACTTTTGTTTTTTGTTGGGTTAACATGAGATCTCATATGGTGATCCTTTTCAACCAAAACCTTTATTTACCTTGGGTCAACCTAAAATCTCAATCTTAAAATTCCTTTTAATAAGAACCTTGGTCTTTGTTTTTGGTTGGGTTAACATGACATCCTATCTAGCGATCCCCTTTAACAAGCCTTTATTTGTCTAAGTTAAGTCAACATGAAATCGCTATTTTGAGACCTTTTTAACCATAACCTTGGTCTTTGTCTTTGATTGGGTTAAAAGTCTTGCTATATGAGATCTCAGGTTAACCAAAATTCAAATTCTTAATTGTAATTTTTTTATTGTTTTTCCTGGTGAACATGTTTGAACTTTTGTTTTTCTTAAAAGATTCCTAACAGTTTGTAACAATAAGGTTCATCTCACTTTTTGTGTTTTTTTTTGTTTTTCTGTTTTTTTCTTTCCATGGTTAAAAACTAGGATTCTCAATGGTAGGGTTCTTCCCTTTTTTTTTCATTTTTGATAATAGAGTTCGATCAAGTTCTTTGTGAATTTCCCTGGTTTTGTTGCAGGGGTTACAAGGTTGATATTTATCCTTCCTGCTATCTGGATTTTCGATAACAAGGTTGGCAACTCGGTAGTTTTTGATAGCAGGGTTAACCTTAAATTTCATGTTTGCGAATATAAACTAATGTTTCTCAACTACAAGGTTCAAAACTTAGTACTTCCTATTCATAAGGTCAACTTGATATTTCTTGATAGCAAGACTACAAATGATATTTCCAAATTATGAGGTTTAAAACTTTCAGTATCTCTTATTTGTAAGGTTTACCTATAATTTTATTGTAAGGTTTGAAAACTTTTGATTTCTTGTTATCACAAATTAAGGATTTTTTCAATGTCAACTCTCATTCATCAAGATCTTGTTAGATTTCAATGAGGGTTTTCCTAAAAAATTCAAAAACATATATGCAATGTTTTAGGGTTAAATGATATGCATGTATCTTTACCTGGTTTGAAGTATAGGTCTGCACATTTCTTTGATGCTTTATCATCATAAGGTGTCTTTTCTCGCTCGTCAAAGCTCTGTCAATTTCTTTGATTCAACTGCTTATTGAAATTAATCATATATTAGTAAACTACTCAAATGTAAATGCAATGCCAAATATAAGTTGATCATGATGATTAATGTTATCGTTGTTTATAAAGCCTAACCATGCCCCCAAATGTGTTGTTGTTTGATTCATCATGAAGGATCTTAGCAAGTAATTTGTTTCCTAGACTCTCTCAAAATTGGTCTCTAATTAGTTGTGTATATCTTTTCAACAATAATAAAAAGGTTTCTATTATTTACTTTATCCTACATTATCAATCAACCATGAAGTTGACCTCAACTAAAACATATCTCTTCAAATATATGTTAACATTAACCCTCATGGAACTATTAGATCATCAAAACATATATCTCTTAACTTGCAACAAAAACTTTTAAATATATGTTTAATGTTATTCGCAATAAATTCCTCTTAACCCGTAAAACAAGTGCAATGTTTTCATCAATGATGTTCTTTTTATCACCCGTGTTCATATTGTCAAGTGCACCTTGAATTGATAGGCTTCAAGATAGATTGCTCAACCATTAGTCTTGGTGGTATGCATTCTTTCTAAACATTTATCAATATGCATTATGCAATAACATCTTTCAGGAATTATGACAATATTTCATATGGTCAAGCAATATGAAAACATAGTGTAGCATTATTCAAAATTGTTATTGGAGTTTGTAAAATCATGGGTTCTCTATTAAAAAAACATTACCCTTGGTTGATTTGAATGTGTTTGCCCTTTATTTATCATCAAGAGTCACTATCATAAATTTTATTAATTTCACAAAATCATCATTCGCTTATGTTTCTTTTCCCCCAATTGATTTAAATATTGCTTACATTCCTACTAGAGGTCTATTGCATTGCCTCCAGCTACTGAACCTTTCAAGAATGATCAGGAACTATCAATGTCATTATCTCAAGGGTTTTGCATACTTGGTCAATATCTTCTTTGTTTACAAATCTATCTTATTTTGGAATCAACTCATAAATTTTAAAGATCATGTCTATGCAAGTCTAATTATTGAAATGATATTAGAAAGATGACAATTTTTTAAAAGTGTTTTTGAAATCAAGCTTATTTTATCGAAGACCTAACATATGATATTCAATACATGTAATCCTTCTATTGTCTTGTATTTTAAAAATAGAAATTGACTAGTTCTGAGATTAAAATAGTTTTTGCTTATGGTTTTTTATCAATTTTAATCTCTAGTATATTTATTTCATTTGATGGTACGTGACGAGATGACATTCTATGATTTTCAAACAGTAAAAGGTTTCAAGTAAAGACTCGAGGTTTAGTTGAATATTTATCTTTTTTTTAATCATTTATTTTATCAGCATGTATATTAACTAGTAACTTAGTTTGCAATGTCCTGACTCCAATGGAAAGGCTCTACATGTTTTTCTCTTGTTGTCTTTATAGAAGAAGTGACATAAAACCATGTTAATCATCTCAACAAGATTTTCTTATCAATTAGTCAATGCTCAAGAAGTTCCATAACAATGTCATTCCTTTCATTGTTAATTTAAAACTTAAAAGAAAATACTAAAAACTCATTATCCATCATTTATCATATTATGTTTTTCATCTTTTATGTCTTTAACAAAGGGTAATAAATTTTGACCTTGTCCAATGTAATGATTTGGAATTGTAAGAGTCATGCTTCATAAGTCCATAACTACTGAATCTATTACACATAAATATACATATTGGTAAAGCTTAGCTCTACGATGTGTGGCTCAAAATTCATATGTGAGCTAAAAACTTGCATGTAAATTAATGATTTGGTCACCCCACGTTATTTATCATGTTATTTTAACAAAAATCAACTCATTTTTGCAATCAAAACATTTTTTATTTTCAGGAATGACAAGTTTTAATTTTACATGTTGGAGTTTGATCAAAATATTTTGTCAAAAATAAAATGTTAAACATTTCAAAAAAAAAGATATGTTTCATTGAAATGATGATTTAATCTCATAAAAAAATGATGACCAACAAAGTTCCATTACAAAGTTATTGGTAATATGACACCCTAATAAACTTCTTCCATAATCATTTGTAACTTGTCATTGCTTGTTGATCTTTTTTATGCTCATTATGATTTATTACCAATGCAATCGATGACAACATCGTTCATAAACTTGACTGACTCTTCTCACCATCTTTCAGACCTAATTCTTAAAATCTTTGCAACCTTTCATGTCTCTCATCTAAACTACATCACATAGGAAATGATGTATTGGGGTAATTGTTGTTGAGGTAACAAAAATAACAATGTTGTGTTCTCTTGTGCTCCTTTATCAACCATAAAAGGTTAATTGATATGAGAAGTAATCATGGAGTGAACATTTTTATGGCACATAATAGCATTCTTGTCCATTGTGTGTGGTGGCATAAAGCTTTTTCATTTATTGATGCTATAAAAACTCCACATGACCAAGAGGGAAATCAAATAATATTTCTAGAAGGGGTTTCAAAGTGCTAGTCAAAATAAATGAAACATTATATTTATTTCTAATCATGTTTTGTATAAAGAACCCAAACACGATATTAGCTCTTTGACTAATGCTTCGTAAAGGTGGGTTCACACTTGAAAGTGTTGCACTTACTAGTAATAAGTCTAAATTACTCATAGTCTTCATTCATGAGTGCATTAGAAGCTTATAGATGACATTCATGCATAGGTCAAAAGTTTATTTAATGGTAAAGCAAAGGATCTTATTACTAGCTCGTTGAAACTTATGAGCGATGTTTTTTTATTACAGTGAATCCTTCTTGATATCATCATATGTTAGTAACTTTTAACTCTTCAAATGAAGATAAATTTGAGGGGCTTTTATTTCAAACTATAGGAATGTATGTGTAAATATATGTGCATTTTTTATGAACTCCCTTTTCAAGGCGTGACACGCGATCATAACTTCTATTTGATGAAAAAAATCCTAATATTTGTTCAAATTCTATAATGAAAATCTATTGAGAGATGACCATTGTGTCAGCCCTGTAAGTCCTGAATTCAAGATGCTTCAAAAGAGTTTGTCTTGATGCATAACAATGTTTAGGAAACATACATTATATAGGTTGGTTTTATTTTTCTTACATGAGATAAAGGGTAAGTTTACTACATGGTCTCTAAAAAAATATCTCTTAATGATCACCCCATGAAGCCAGTATAAGGTCTCAATAGGTAATGGGATGACACATATATCAATCATTATCATTCTAAGAACTCAACAAAGAATTAAGGTTACACAAACTTAAATCTTGACTAAAAGTAATATGATAAGTTGTTAGTCCTTCACTCAACTTAAAGTTTTCAAGTGTAACCTGAAACAATACATCTCAAATTAACTCATGATGCATGAAAATGTCTCATATGAGCCAAATAAAAAAACAATATATGTTAAAACATGAATAAAATAAAAACAAACCACATGCAAAAATTTAAACACATCGAAAAAGATAAACCACATCAAAATACGCAAAGTTTAGTCCAATATCATAAAAAAAATATCATCTCCAATGGACTTGCCATTATATCACACATATCCACGTGACATCAGGGGTTCATTGGAGTTGTCACCTAATTGTCTGGCTTAAGGTCGTTAGGAAAACCCGGGTGCATTGGTCTTGTTGGAGATTCAAATTGATTGTTGCTATTTAAAATATTAACACCTCTAGACTTAATGCACCCTACGTGAGGTAAGTTGGATTGTGATTTTTGATATGGTTTAATATATATATATAATGAGTACATAAACATACATTTTACTTCTTATGAACAAACCAAATATGATCATCTACTTCAAGATGAAAACGATGAGCAATTAGTGTTGATGACGTATTATATAAGTATGTATTTAGATGCATTCAATAATAAGCTAATATATTTTGAGTCATATAATATAGTTAATAAATAATAACTATAATGATAAAAAAAATAGAGAGAGGACACTATTATTTCATATAATTTTGTAATTACATAATATTAATATATCTTCTCAACAATATATCTATTTATAGGCACATTTACATAAATATTGACAATATTAAAAGTCTAAATAAATGTAAATTAAGATCAATTTTGATAAATTCAAATGAACATGAACGAATAATATAAGATAAGAAGAATATAGGAAGATATATATCACCAACCCTTTTATATTTTAGTTGATATATATTTATTATAATATTATATATATATATATATATAATATTATAATATATATATATATATATATATATAATATTATAATAAATATATATTAACTAAAATATAAAGGGGTTGGTGTTTTACTGTGCAGTGCACTGTAGCATGTGAGGTGATTTATTGTGGATTTCAATAGTGCACTAACAGTTTTACCCCTGATGCACCTGGTGCTTTGTGCTAATGGTTAGGGCAAGTCCAACGCAGGAGCTATATGAAGAGCCAAAGCCAAAAATTTGTCCTTTTGGCTTTTTAAGTCAAAATTTTCATCTCCAACGCAGGAGGCATTTGAGTAGCCAAAATGGCTATCTTCATCTTCAGTAGCTATTTCTACATGTTTCAACCAAAGAGCCAAAAAATAAAACAATGTTTAATAAATAAAATAATGTTTTGCTTCCTTTTCCACCGCTACAAGCTTGCGCTCTCTCATGATCTTTCTGTCTTTGATTTCCGCGTGAAAAATGAATTAAATGAAACAAAATAATAACCCCACCAAAGAACCAACCAAGAAATCAGTCAATTCTGTAAGAGAAAAGGAAACAACTTCTCTGTGATGTCTATGAATATGTGGTTGCAGAAATCATCAAACAAGCTTTTATCTTGTCCTTCTAAGCACTGATTTCTTCATCTCCAACACTGGTGTTCGGTGAAGCAAAAGAACAAAACCTTTCAAAATCTTGATTGGGTTTTGTTTCCTAGATACTGTAATTCGGCGAGTATAAAGAAGACAAACAAGTAGCAATTTTGATAGTTTGGTTCAAGGGAGATAAGCATAGGAGAAACAGGGTGGTGGAGACAAGAGCTGAAAGTAGCAAAAAACTCATGGTGGAGCCACTAAAAGTTATCATCATGCTTCTTTGATTTGCTGGAGAAGGGAGAAAGAGGGAGGCTCAATTCATTTTTCTGGGAATGGGTAGGGTTTCAAGGGAATCAAGTGGGGGTTAAATATAATTAAAATATAAATATATTGTATAATTATGTAATTATTTTAAATTTATTTTTTAATTTAAATATAATTAAAAAAATAATAATTTTATTGTTAGAGAGTTTTTTAATTAATTAAAACTTAATTGCATAATCAAGAGGGAGTAAGTTTTTTTATAACTTACTCCTATTAATTAATTAATTGCATAATTAAACTACATACAAAATAATTGTACTATATTTAAATAATATAAAAAAAAATAGCTCTCCAAAATGGTTTTTATTATTGGAGCACACATCAACAAAAAAGCCATATACACACTATTCAAAATACTATTTTAAAAATTTAACTCTTCAAAATAATTTTTACCATTGGAATTGCCCTCAGATGCTTTCTTGGTTTTTCATTTTTTTTTCTTTTAGTTAATTTTTGTGTGTTATATTCTGGGCTTTTAGTTTCTTTTGTTGAAATCAGTTAATTGAAACCTGTTCCTCGACCACCATAATAGTTGGGTGCATCGATCTCAGACTAGGTCGTTGCACGGTAGGCAACTCAGAGTAAAGGCAGTCACGGTTGGCGTCGTCATTTTAATATCTTTGAATCAGATCCCATAAAACTATACAGGGCAGAGAAGCAAAAACAAAACCAAATCAAGAGAGAAGCAGCAGAAAGAAGCTTAAAAGCAAACAACCACGAGGTTCGTTGATAGAGGGCAGACAAAGGCAACCTTCAAAATTTCACTGTTTCTCTCTCAATTTCTTGCCAAAAGAATGATGGGTTTCTCTTCCTGTTCTTTTTTGCACAAATTGTTAAAGATATCATTCAAGTTTTTGGTAGAAAAGCTTTACAATCTTTACATAAACAAAAGCATATAATTAGGAGATAAAGGAACAAAAGAAATGTCACAGAAGAAAGTTTCTAGTGGCCATACAATGAGTCTTGAAGACTTTCATGGTAGCGTTTTCCCTACTAATCTCCCTTTGCCTTCTACTCCTGACTGTGTAAGTCCCGATTCTTGCTTCTTTGTTATTTTTAATTTATTATTGCTATGTTTTTATTTTCACCATGGTAATTATGTTACTGCGTGTAAATTATGTCTCTACGAATTACAGAGGAAAACTAGAAAGAAAGAAAGGTTGAAGATGAGATGACACACACTCACTGCGTGAGCTGCACTGAAAAAGAAGGGAGGAGAGGGATTCGAGAATTTCTGTAATAACTTCTTATATATTTCTGTCTCAATCATTGAGCAATTTAAAGAGAAACAGTGTCCTTGGTCAGCTGGGCACTATCTACATGGCGATATTTGCTAACTTACTAGAATTAAAAGGAACTACACAAAACGACTGTGTTTTGTTTATATATATTTGAAATTCTAATTGATAAGTTTTCCCTCTTGTTTCTCTTCGTCTTCTTCTTCTATTCTGTCTATGACAATGCCCCATCCATAACCACCACCTTGTCCTCAAGGTGAAACTGAGGAAACCTCCAATTGAACTCTTCGGCGTCCTCACATATCGCCTCTGTCAAAGGTAACCCTTTCCACAGAATCAAAAACTGAGTTATGGCTGCATTTCCCCTCTTTATCATTCTCCTCTCAATGATTTGTTGTGGCTGTAACAGGGGTTTTTTCGAGAGATTGGGTAGATCGGACTACACAACATGGTTACCCACATGCTTCTTCATCTGGGAAACGTGAAAAACAAGGTGTATCATAGCCCCTGCAGGTAATTTCAATTTGTAAGCAATGGTTCCAACCTTCTTGATGATAAGATAGGGACCATAGTATTTAGCTGATAATTTGTGTGACTCTCTTTTGTGAACTGTTTTCTGACGATAGGGTTGTAACTTTAGATTGACCAGGTCTCCTTCTGAAAACACTCTCTCGCTCCTCTTCTTGTTAGCTTGTGTCATCTTGTTCTATACTTGCATAAAATTGCTCCTTATGAGTTTGAGCATGTCTTCTCTTTGTGTTAAATAGAGGTCCACAGCTTCAACAGGTGAATCTTTCGGGTTGTAGAGAATGTGAATAGGGGTTCAAACCCGTAGAGAATTTCATAGGGTGTCTTCTTTGTGGAGGTGTAATAATTGGTATTATACCACCATTCACAAGAGCTTAGTCACTGCCCCCATTGAGTTGGAATGGTCCCGGTCATGCACCTTAGGTACCCTTCAATGCATTTATTGACCACCTCGGTTTGGCCATCAGATTGGGGATGATATGCCGTAGAATACTGTAAATTGACCCCCTGTTGGTTGAACAATTCCTTCTAAAATTGGCTAAGGAAGATGTTGTCCCTATCACTCACAATTGTTGCTGGCATTCCATGTAATTTATACACATTCTCTATAAAAGTCTTGACCACTGTAATAGCAGAATAGGGATGTGCTATGGCCATGTGTGCATATTTGCTGAATCGGTCTACCACCACAAAAATTACCTCATTTCCTTCTGATTTAGGCAACCCATCAATAAAATACATGTTGATATCAATGAAAGAAGCGTAGGGTATGGGCAATGGTTGTAGCAAGCCGGGAGGTTTGACGTTTTCATTTTTATTTCTTTGGCATATGGTGCATTCCCTGACGTATTGTCTCACCAATTTCTATTATTTTTTTCCAATAGAACACCTGCCCTCTACCTTCTTTGTAGTCACAGCAACCCCTGAGTGTCCTCCTATTGTAGAGTCATGATAAAGGCTGATAATTTGCCTTTGTAGACTTGGGACTTGCCCAACTACCACCTTCCCCTTTCTAATAAGGACCTGATTGACCCAAGAATAGTGGGGATGAGACCCTACATCCCTGCTTAATTCGCTCCCTAGTTGACGTAGGTGAGAGTCAGTTTCCCATGTCTTCTTTATTTCATCCATGAGAATGGTGGATATTGAGGAGAGAGTTAGAGCATTTAATTCGTGATGAGAAATCCTGGATAATGCATCTGCAGCCAAGTTGTCCTTCCCTCTTCGGTATTCAATTTCATAGTCAAACCCCAGTAGTTTGGTTAGCCATACTTGTTGGGCAACATGAGTAACCTTCTGTTCTAGCAAAAATTTCAGACTAGAATGGTCTGTACTGATGAGAAACTTTCTTCCCCATAGATAATGCTTCCATTTTGTGACAGCGTAGACAATGGCCAGTAATTCCTTTTCGTAAGTGGATAATGCTAGCTGCCTTGGTCCCAAAGCCTTGCTTATAAACGCAAGGGGGTGTCCTTCTTGCATAAGCACTGCCCCCATACCAATTCCTAATGCATCTGTTTCCACCATAAAGGTCTTGTCGAAGTTTGGCAGAGCCAACACAGGGGGTTTAGACATGGCCCTTTTGAGCTGTTCAAAGGCTGTCGTAGTTGTGTTTGTCCACATAACAGAGTCCTTATGTAGCAGTTGTGTTAGAGGTTTGCAAATAGTGCCATATCCCTGCACAAATCTCCTGTAATATCTTAGGAAACTTCTCAACTGTTTGATGGTTGTAGAGACTGGCCATTATAATATAGTTGTTACCTTGAGGGGGTCGGTTGCCACCCCTTCTTGGTTAATTACATGACCTAGGTACTCCATTTGATCTGTCCCAAACACACATTTACTCCTTTTGGATACTAATTTCTTATCACTCAACAGATTAAAAACTAGCTTAAGATGCTGTAGATGTTCTGTCATGTTCGTACTATAAACTAATATATCATCAAAGAAAACTAGGATGAATTTTCTCAAATGGCCTCGAAAAACATCATTCATCAAGCTTTGAAAAGTGGCTGGTGCATTAGACAACCCAAAAGGCATGACAAGAAATTCATAGTGGCCATTGTGTGTTCTAAAAGATGTTTTAAACACATCTTCAGGTACCATTCTTATTTGATGATAACCAGCCCTTAAATCATTTTTTGAGAAAAGGGTTGCCCCTTCTAACTCCTCTAGCAATTCATCAATTATAGGAATTGGATACTTATCTTTGATGGTGAGCTTGTTGAGAGCCCTGAAGTCAACACAAAACCTCTAGGTTTGATCCTTCTTTTTCACCAACACGACTGGGGAGGCAAATGGGTTGTTGCTTGGCTGCACAATTCCTGCCTCTAGCATTTCTGCTACCAATGTCTCCAGGGTGTCTTTTTGTAGCCCTGAATATCTATAGGGCCTTAAGTTGACAGTCTTTCCTTCATTTTGGAGGGGAATTTTATGGTCATGCTTCCTGGCTGGGGGTAACCCCTGTGGTTCACAGAAAACGTTTTGATATTCTGAGAGCAATAAGTGTAGAGGGGAGTTTGCTGAGTCTTGGGTTGCAGGGTGCAATTCCTGGGCAGGCTGCTCTTTGTCCATTACTCTTAGGCTGCAGAGCTTTATTTCGGATAGTGAGCTCTTCATGTTCATCAAGCCATGCAATTCTTCCAATGGTATGGACTGAACCAACCTAGGCTCTTCCCTCTCAGGGTCATCTCTTTGCCTTGCCATTTGAAGGACACACATCTTTCCTCATAATTTGATAAAACATTTCCCAATAGCTTCAACCACTGAATGCCTAGGACCATATCATAATTTTAGCAGCTTCATGACAAACATGTTTGCCTGGAATTAGACTCCTTGCATTTTTCCATTTTAAGTTCTTGCAAATGGCTTTGCAGGTCATGGTGCCACCATTGGCTGCTTCCACTTCCACAAGCTTTATTGGAGTCAGTGAACACCCTATCTTGTTGGCTATGTTGGAGTGCAGGAAATTATATGTGCTTCTTGAATCTATCAAAACAAATACTGGGCATTTGTCAATCCTTCCCCAAACCTTGATAGTTTGATAGCCTGTTGTGCCTTGGATGGCTTGCAGGGACAAGTGGGGTATGGCTTCCACATTCATGGTCTCCATTTGCTCTTCTTCGTCTGAACTGTCCCCATCATCTTCGACTATACACAGAGAATAGAGTTTCCTGTTCCTGCACCTATGACCAGGTATGAATTTTTCCTCACACCAAAAAAAAAGCTCTTGGCCTTTCTCTCTTCCATCTCCTTGGTTCTGAGGGGTCTAGTAGGTCTGTGGTTGGAATATGCAGGAGGGTTGTTTTGGACTGTGGGGGTAGGGTTGGGTAGTAATGCTGGGGAAAAAGGTTTCGAAGGGGGAAGGTTAGTTTTGTGTGTGTTTATGGGGTAGCCAAACCTTGCAGATGGCAGGTTGGGATTTCCTGGATTCAGGATTTTGGGTAGTGAGGGGTTATTTTTCGGTGGGTAAGGGTGTTGTTGTGCAGCCTAGCTAAGTTGTAGGCTTGTTTGAGGGATTTAGGTTCGAACATTTTCACCAAATTCTTGATTTCAACCTCCAATCCACCCAGGAAAAACACCAAAGCTTGTTTTTTAGAAATTTGTGCTCGGTTCCATAGTTCATCAAAATTTCTGATATACTCCTCTAAGTCTCCTTCCTGTCTGTGCTCTGTGAGCTCTTCTAAGGGGTCTCTTTGACATCCAAATCGACAGCATAATGCCTCTACATACTCTGCCCAGGTAAGCTCATGCCCTTCTAAGCTTCTTGTATAATTTTGGTGCCAGTAAAGAGTCATTCCATCCAAGTAATACGAAGCTAGTTTTCAGCTTCTCTACTTCGGGTATTTCTTCTAAGTCGAAATATTGATTGCACTTGTACAACCATTTGTGCACTTCTTCTCCCTCAAACGTAGGGAAATCTCTTCGAGGTCTGCGTGTTCTGTATGCAGGTTGAGATCCTTCACCCAACCATTCTGGGTTGTTGGTATGAGTCAAGGGCTGGGAAATATGGGTGTTCTTAGAAGAACTTGCTTCCCCTATTAGAGTTTGCAGAGCTTGGTTCATGGAAAATTGTTGTCGCCAAGTTTTTTATCATGGCCTTGAGCTGAGCTAGGTCGTCTAATTGAGCTTGCATCCTGACGTCCATGCTATTATTCCTCTGATGAGCAGCTTCCAAGGATTCATCTATCCTCCTAATGTCTTGGGACCTTGTCTCTGGTGCCATTGATGAAGTCCGAAGACAGGGCAGGCTCTGATACCAATTAGCTGCGTGTAAATTATGTCTCTACGAATTACAGAGGAAAACTGGAAAGAAGGAAAGGTTGAAGATGAGATGACACACACTCACTGCGTGAGCTGCACAGAAAAAGAAGGGGGGAGAGGTATTCGAGAATTATAACTTCTTATATATTTCTGTCTCAATCATTGAGCAATTTAAAGAGAAACAATGTCCTTGGCCAGCTGGGCACTATCTACGTGGTGATATTCGCTAACTTACTGGAATTAAAAGGAACTACACAAAACGACTGTGTTTTGTTTACATATATTTGAAATTCTAATTGATAAGTTTTCCCTCTCGTTTCTCTTCGTCTTCTTTTTCTATTCTGTCTATGACACTGAAGTTTTGTGATGAACCCAGATAGCATCTTTAGTTATTTGATTTTGAATTCATATGAATGTTGAATCTTTATTGTTTGTTGAAATAATTTTTTTTTGTTTTTTTTTGTTTTCTTAGACAATATTTATTTTTTTATCTCTATTTATACATCTATGCTTTTAGTTTTTGTTTTTAATTGTTATTTTATTTTTTGTTGGAATTTTATTTTTATCTAGTTTAGTCTTGAAATTTTAATTTATGTTGGTGATTTTTTAAAATTAATATTTCTTTCTTTTTTTCTTTGAACTTTTTTTTGGGTGTTTTCTTTAATTTTTATTTGTTCTTCAGAACAAATAATTTTATAGTTTCATTGTTTGCGTAATAATAATAATAATTTTAGTGATGATTTTTTTATTGTTTTTCTGTAAATGTTTTATTTATTTTTTGGGGCAATTTAATGATTTTAATTGTTTGGACAATAATGTTGATTATAATTTTAATTATTATTATTATTATAATAATAATAATAATAATAATAATAATAATAATAATAATAATAATAATAATAATAATAATAATAATAATGGTAACATAGGGATGTATTCTCAATGATGTTTTTTTTTGTAGATAGAAAAATGTACTTATTTTTGTTATTTGGTTATTGCAGGTGTACACAATTTATATTTTGTTTGCTGTATTTTTATTTAAATTAGATTATAAAATAAAGTAATTCTAATACAGTGAATTCAATAATTTAAGTATCTGAATCTTCCTGTTTTTTCAATGACGATAATAATTTTATGTTGATGATTTCGTTGAAACCTACTAAACAATAAATTTATATTGATTTAAAATTCATATATATTTATAGAAAACTCGCACGCCACATGAATTCTGCACGAATTTATTATTTTGTTTAAATTTATATTATAATAAAAAAAATATCATACAATTAATATTTTTACGTTAAAGAAAATATAGTTCCAGCATGACGCGTAAATGCTCGTGTGGGTAAATAGTCATGTATGATGTGTTTCTATATATATATATATATATATATATATATATATATATATATATATATATATATATAATGTTATAACAACAAATATAAAAAGAAAAAGAAATCGTGAATAAATTGACTTCAAACAAGTCAAGCAAGGTATCCTTCCATGCCTCGCTTGTGCCAGACAATTCCACGTTTCAATATCCAATTATATTTTTCAGAAATGGAATCAGAAACAAAGACAGCCTGAAAACGTTGATTCTGCTACCCATATTCATATTATTACCTGAACAGGTAAAATATCTCTATCTATATATAATTGACACACACGTTTACGTGCTCTACCTTTACTTGTCTCTTTCTTCTTCCATCTCTTGGCTTCCTTGCTTCTCAACTTGCAGCAAAGGTAATTCTTGGTCAAGTCTTTCTTTATATTTACCCATAATATCCATCTCAAAGCAAACTCTGGGAATCTGCTCAATTTTGTTAAAGTTTATGACTTTGGCTTGATTCTTATGAAACTCTTGATCTGGGTTTTACTTCTTCTTTTTTCTCGATTGACTTTTCAGTTTTAACGTTGTAATTGCAGTTTTGGAAGGATTTGGGATCAGTAGACAATGATTGACTTGTATGTGTTTTTTTTATTAAAAAAATGTGCTGTCGGCAAGTTTATGTTTCTGTAGAAGGGCAATGAAATCTATTGATGTTGCTTGCTTATTGTGTTTGGGGTGAGCGTTTTGACATGAAATCTTCCTGCTGTTTCTTTGATTTATGAAAAGATTTAATGATTAATTTTCTAGTGAATTGTTGAAGTGTTTAATGACTGTTTTCCTCGTAAAAATGCTCTTTTTTCCACTATTGTCCATATCTTGTCGATCTAGTTTCTGATTTGTTCAAGTAAAAATATAACCTCTTTTTT
This sequence comes from Salix viminalis, assembly GCA_029228465.1. NCBI lineage: Eukaryota > Viridiplantae > Streptophyta > Magnoliopsida > Malpighiales > Salicaceae > Salix > Salix viminalis. The sequence goes on from CM055430.1 coordinate 2,363,122, forward strand.
GCATCATTTGCCAAGTTCATAATTGGGGTTGCTAAGCTGAGGATTTCTAGATGGGAGGTGTTTTGAGTTTGGGGGGTCCCAAATGCAGGACAAGCGAGTATAATGAGATGTTAAATAATGGAAGCTGCAAGAGGCAAAAGACATCCTCATTTTCTTATGATGAGGAAAGCTCAAGATTGATTCCGTTTCTTCCTGATGAGTTATCCATCCAGATACTTGCTAGACTCCCCAGATTTTGCTACTTTAACCTGCGATCGGTTTCACAGAAGTGGAAGGCAACGTTTGAGAGTGCTGAGCTGTTTAAAGTTAGAAAAGAACTTGGATCAACAGAAGAATGGCTATATGTATTGATTAAGGATGAAGCAGATGAGCTATCATGGCATGCTTTGGACCCCCTGTCAAAACATTGGCAGAGGTTGCCTCCAATGCCGAATGTTGTTTGTGCAGACGAGTCTAAAAGGGGATTTCCTGGGCTTTGGTTGCGGAACGTGGTTGGGTCAGGCATTAAAATTGCTGAAGTCATAAGGAGTTGGCTTGGGCAAAAGGACACGCTGGATCAGATGCCTTTTGGTGGTTGTTCCAATGGTGCTGTTGATGGATGCCTCTATGTGCTTGGTGGGTTCTCGAGAGCTACCACAATGAGATCCGTCTGGCGGTTTGATCCAATCTCGAACAAATGGAGCAAAATGAATTCCATGTCTACAGGTAGGGCTTACTGTAAGACAAGCATTTTAAATAACAAGCTATATGTTGTTGGGGGGGTTAATCAGGGCCGAGGGGGGTTGACTTCTCTTCAATCTGCTGAAGTATTTGACCCTTGCACGGGTACATGGTCGGATGTTCCAAGCATGCCATTCTCAAAAGCTCAATTGGTGCCCACTGCCTATTTGTCTGACCTGCTAAAGCCTATAGCCACCGGGATGACTTCTTACATGGGAAGATTATTTGTCCCTCAAAGTTTATACTCATGGCCCTTCATTGTTGATGTTGGTGGTGAAATATACGATCCTGAAACAAATTCGTGGGCTGAAATGCCAACTGGCATGGGAGAAGGCTGGCCTGCACGGCAGGCAGGTACAAAACTGAGCGTGGTGGTAGATGGTGAATTATATGCGCTTGATCCGTCTGCTTCTTCAAACAGTGGTAAGATCAAGGTATATGATCAGAAAGAAGATACATGGAAAGTTGCTATTGGAAAAGTCCCTGTTGCTGATTTTACAGAATCCGAATCTCCATATTTGCTCACGGGTTTTCATGGAAAGATTCATGTCCTCACAAAAGATGCCAATCATAACATTGCAGTTATGCAGGCTGATGTGCGAGATAATCTGGGCTCCCCGTTGAGCTCAACTTCTGTTTATGCTAAGTCCTTGCATGAGCATTCTGACTCCTCCGAAACGGTTTTTTGGAAGGTGATAGACAGTAAAAATCTCGGGTCTGCGGAACTTGTCAATTGTCAAGTTCTTGATGTATAGGGGTGCATTGACTAGTGTTGTATTTAAGATAGTGGTGTGCCTTAGAACCTGAATACCAAAAGTTGTATTTGGTATCTGTCCACAAAGATGGCCTCCAATTGTATTTTTATTCTTAGAACTTGAGGTAATTTTCATGATCCTTCTGAATTGCCTTACAAGACATGTATCTGGATATTTGCAAACTAAAGGTGTGGTCCATATGAAGAAGACGTCAAACAGTTTGTCATGTTTCATTTTCAATGTTGGATGTGGTTTTCTGCATATAAAATTACTCATTCTGCCAATTTTCTTCCCTGTAGAATTGGACCTGTGAGGTTTGAAGGTGAATAGTAGCTTGTTGCCGTAATATTCAACAATTAGGATGTGAAATAACATCTTCAATTCTTGAGTTTACAATCTCTCAATAATGGAAAAGGACTTGATTGAGCTAATTTTTATAATTAACCTGAATTAATATATGGATATTATTCATGAAAAAATGATATTTTGTCAATTTATATAGTTTTTCATATTTTCCTATAATCACTCTCTGTTAAATAAGAATTTAGAATATTTCTCGGTAGTGATTCGTGTGAATTATCATTGGATACCGAATAATTAAACAATTAATGACTTGTGATAACTCAACTTTTAAAGAATTATTCAAAATTAAAGAATATCAAATCTTGAAGTAATAATTTTTTTAACAGCGTTATATATATCAACTCTAAATACTTTTATTTTACTATTTTCACTGCATGTATGCCATTTAAGAAACCAAGAAACATCAACTTTGATAGAGCTCAGATACAGACTACCAATGGCAATGATTGTGGGCCAAACAAGTACACTGCAGCAGCCACCTTGGCGACTCTTAAAAGAATATGAAATCGATCAATGACCTGCGAATCTTACCTTTTAATTGCCTTCCATGTAGTTCTCGCAAGTTATTTGGCGAGTTAGATAAAGTGACTTCTCCAACATGCAACCCATTCTGATGTCCATGATTCTATTGGGACATTAAATACTTTGCAAGAAAGGAAACCCGATAGATTTAGATAATTTAATTCCCAAATTGGTTGGACTAGGGAGAATGCAATCGCTGCTTTTCAAATAATTTGCAGGTGTTGTTCTGGGTCCTCCTGTTCCTCAGAGAAACAATGGCGGGTAATCCACAGAGCATCTAAAAAATTGGTTTGAGAAATGTTGCGAGCTTGACACAAAATTGGTTTCGCTGATCAAAGAATTTGATTTGCTATACATGATAATGAGTTACAGAAGAGACCAAAAAGGTCATAATGTTATAACTATATACCTTGTGATGCAAACAACCAGCAAAAATGCAATTTTATTTACAGACGAGACATCTGCTTCTACGCTTTTGGCATCCACTGCTGGCTTGTCGGATTGCAACTTGACTTTTGGCAGCTAATTAGCTAACTAATAGTAACCAGCAATCTACATAATTAAGTAAAATGATGGAAGGCAGTATGGGAATCTTAACTTCTAAACTCAGTAAATAGGATTTCTGAGACTGAAAATAAGGCACTAAAGGAGGCTTGTCAAAATGGCTAGGAGGAATGGTCCCCGAGGGACGCTGACGAGGACCGGTTCAAGCATTGCGCTTTCTTCGATGCCCGAACAGTCTTGAGAGTCATCATGAGCTTCTGCCTCTCACCTTCAACCTCTGCAAATTGAAGGCTTAGCTGAGAATAGCGGTCATGCATCTCTTTTAGTTCAGTCTCCACATTTGTGTACCTTCCCTTTAGTTCCAGCATGTCCTTAATCAACTCATTGATGTCTCTAAAGCTTTTAAATACAGCTTCCTCATCATCGTGTTGTTTCAAGAAAGAACTGTGTGGAATGGCAAAATTTCATATTCATTAGCTTTCTTTTTGTTGAGGTTTTATCCTAGAATTTTGTTAGCTCTTCTAGTGTATAGCATCATCAAATATATGTTTCGCATACAAGGGAAGTTTCTATATATATAAAAAAAATATATATATATATATATATATATATATATATATATATATATATATGAACATTTAGGCAAATGAACAAGGTAAAAAAGATAAGATGCTATATTTCTACCAATGCCAAAACCAATTCTACTGTCTCGGGTATTTTCAAAGCTGTATTAAATGCAATACCTGTGAAAAAGGTTGCTTGATCTCTTCTTTGCTTGCAATGCTTCAGCAATCTCAATTTCTAATGCAAGCACCCTCTCCAATGCGTTTCCACTCCCTGAAAATTCATTAAACAAGGGGAATATGCTTCCTAGTTCTTCATTGGCCTGAGCAAAGAGTAGGAAGTTAAGCATCCAGACGAAGTGAACAATTACACTAAAAGGTGGGGATAACAACTTACCTTCTGTAGCTTCGTAAATTCACTTTGTAACCCCGGAAACTTTTGGTCAAAGTCATGATCATCTTGCAACAAAAGTGAATTCTCGTTTTTCATCCTTTCTAACTGCATGCAGAAACAAAAAACATCAGATAGCAATCAGAAGTTAATGTTGCAAATTTGCATTTACTAAATGGCCCTAATGCCTATCTAAGACTTATGTTCCATTTCTGTGATAAAAGATTATTTGACAGATGAGCAAAATGCAGGCATCATCTCCCTTGGTTTCAGAATGCAGATGTGTGTACCTCATTACTTAAGTGGTCCATGCTAGACTTTAAACTTTCAGCTCTGAAATGATCATTGATGATAGCCAAATGCTTCATGTCATTATGCAGCGACCTGTCTTGATTTATGAGTGCAGAACTTTTAAGCCCATTCATCCCACAAGACACGAGAACATCCTGATAAGCAATTACACAAATAAATAGTTAGAGGCAAACCTTCCAGCATCATAAATTCTGCAATACAGAGGTTGAAGGATAAGCATACCAAAATACAATTTTCTTTACAGATTGAAATTTTTTTATTGTCTCACTAAAAGATATGATATACTCCTACTACAAACCATTGACTAATCAATAATGCTCAAATACAAAATAGTAAACAAGAATTTCAAAATCTAGAACGATACTATAATTTTTTTTAAACAAAAACCAATACAATAATAAAAAGGACACATATATAATCACAATTACATTATTTCGTGTCCTGTTTACGTTTTCTTTTATTCAACAAGTTGTTCCAAAATAAAGTTCCGCCATTTTTTTCACAGGAAAGTAACAAAACTTTAGAAACAGCAAAGCTGGACTTTTGAGATTGTAATCAAAGGTTTTAAAAAAAAAAACTAAAACATCACTAGATGATTATATAAGAGAAAGGTTGAATCACTTTCAGCATCTAAAAACTTCCAACAGTGGATAGGCAACATGATTCATTTTAGAAAGATTGAATTTTCTTCTCAATTTACAGTAATGCAGATAAATATCTATTACCATGAACTACTCACGTATACACTTTATTATCCTCTTGCAATAACATAATTGAATTTAAGATATGCTGGAAGAAATTTCAAGGTCCACCAATTTTTCGTTTAGTTCATCACCTGCGCAGGTCGTTCATGCATGAATGTGTCCGAATGATTAACTCTGTCAACAGAAGCAGGGAATGCATGTTCCACTTCTTCACCATTCCTAAAACTATCTCTTCCCAAGCACTTCTGATTAGGGTCCCCAGATGGATGGTTCAAAGGGACTGTGCGAGCTCTTTTTTCTCCATAGTTTGAAGCATCCATGGTCAAGCAATCCACTTCGCAAGATTCATCATTTTGTTCTTCCTGCATGTTCCCTGGTGGTTTGGAATTCTCTAGCGATTCTTTCATCAAATTGAGTTCAACAGCAATTTTTGAATTCTCCTTGTTGCATTCTTCCAAAGAAGCTTCAAGTTTTTGTTTTTCTTCCTTGCAACATTCAAGACTTATTAATGAGCATTCCATTTTAGCCTTCATCAAGTCATAAGCCTTCCCTTTTTCACGTTTGTCAGAAACTACAGATTGTAACTCAGCCTCCAATTCCAATATCTTCATTCCCAGTTCTTCATTTTTCTTCAGATGAGAAGCTTCAGATTTCTTCCTATTCTCAATCTCATCAATCGCATCTTGTAATTTCAATAGCATTTCCTCACAGTGCTTTTTAGAGATGGACAACTGCTGTTTCAATTCTTGAAGCCTTGTTTCGTACTGCTCTTTGATAAATGCAATTCTTAAGGACTCCTGCATGGCCACAGGTGGTTCTTCAGGTTCTCTTTTTTCACAAGCCTGGATATACTCAGCATCAGCTTTGTCTTTGAGCTCTTTCAAATGGACAGACAAGTTTCTGAATTCTTCTGTCTTCAAAATCTGATCAGAAAGCCTCTGGTTAAGCTCACTGCAGTGTTTCTGCAGCATCACAGATTCATCATAGTATCCTTCAAGCGTGATGATCTGAGCTTGCTGTTCATCCAATTTGGCTTTAAGTAATAGAACTTTTACTTCCAGCTCAACCTTGGAGAACACCAGATTATCAATCTCTTCTTCAGATGTCACCAACATGCACTTCAGCTTTTCAACCTCTTGGGAATGTTGAGTTTTATCCTCAAAATAACTAAGCACAGCATTTTGAGAGTTGTGTTTGAATTCCTCAAGCTCAGCTCTTACAACTCTGTTTGTCTCGATAAGTAACCTGTTTTCAGCAATAGAAGCCTCTAGCTCAGACTGAATAGAGTTGAGATTTGTTAACAACCTCACATTCTCTTCAGCATATTGGGTTTCACTAGCAAGACACTGATTGAGGGTGGTTTCCGTGTCAATATGCTTCTTCTGAAGTTGGGCAAGGAGCCTATCTGTGGAGTGCAGTTGATGAAGCAGCACTTCAAATCCACTGTCATACTGAGTCTTTGCAAAAATGAATCGAACATCAGCAGCTATTAGAGATTCATGCATCTCAGACAACTGAGTTTTTAGTGCAGAAACAGTAGAAGCTTCTTCACGAGCATTATTCAGACATTCCTCAGACTGCAACAAAAGACGGCAAAGTCTTGCTTTCTCAGATTCTAGATCTGATACCAGGTGTTTGAGATGAACCAATTCCAACTTGTAGTGATCAAATTGTAGCAACTGGCACTGCTTCTCGTTTAATTGTGAAGTTAAATCTGATATTGTACTCTGTAACCCCTCTCGCAAGCTTCTCTCATCATGCAGCTCATCATGAAGAGATTGCAAACTCTTTCTCAAACTGATCATATCTGAAGCAAGATGGGCAGACTCCTCAGTTTTATCCTGTGAAGACACCATCAAAGCTTGCTTTTCATGTTGCAAAATTTGCAGGCATTCACTCAACCTGTTTAGTTCTGATGCAAGCCCGGTAGATTCCTCTGTCTTATCCTGCAAACCTGCCATCAAAACTTGGTTTTCATAATGCAAAGATTGTAAACTCTCTTTTAAAATGTTCAGCTCTGATGTAAGCTTGGAAGCTTCCTCGGTTTTATCCCTTGAAGATATCATTAGAGCTTGTTTTTCACCATGCAGAGATTGCAAACTTTGTTTCAAACTGTCTATCTCTGACACAAGCTTGGTAGATTCCTCCTTCACATCCATATGGGATGTCATCTGAGCTTCATTTTCATCATGCAGAGTCCTCAAACGTTCTTTCAAACTGTTTAGTTCCATTGCATGCTTGGCATATTCCTCCTCTTTATCCTGTGAAGATGCCATCAAAGCATGATTTTCATCACGCAAAAATCGTAAATTTTCTTTTAAACTATTTAGCTCTGATGCAAGGTTGGCAGCTTCCTCAGTTTTATTCTGTAACATTTCCATCAGAGTTTGGTTTTCATCGTGCAGAGATTGTATGCTATCTTTCAAGTTGCTCAACTCTGAAGCCAGTTGAGCAGACTCCTCCTCCTTATCTTGTGAAGATGCCATCAAAGCTTGGTTTTCATCATGCAGAGATTGAAAACTTCCTTTCAGACTCTCGAGTTCTGATGCAATCCCTGAGGACACCTCATTTTTATCCTGTATAGATGCCATCAAAGCTTGGTTTTCTATCGCAAGTTTTGCTGCAGTCAGCTTAGTCTTATCAAGTTCACTAGCAACAGTATCTAATTCCAGGATTTCATGACCAAGGTCCCGGTTCTTAGAGATAATTTCTTTCAACTGAACTTCCAAACGATCAAGATCTGAAAATAGCCCGTTGTGCTGCTGTGCATATTTTTCTTCAACTTCAGAGCTAACCTTGAGTTTGTAAGCAATACCCTCAATGTCCAACTGAAGCTGCTCAACCAAAGCATTTGACACATTGAATTTATCCACCATGTTCAGTATTTCACGTTCAAACTTCTGTTTCATCAACGCAATCTCTGATTTAGCTGCAGTGATGGACACTTGAGCGATATCTCTCTCGTGAACCAGACCTTTCTTCTCTTCCATGAGCTGGAGAATCCTTTCACATGAGTTGTGCTGAAGCTCTTCCAATTGCATCATGAAAAAAGTTAAATCCTGGGGCTTTAAATCCTGATCACCAGATTCACTAGGAGGCAATCCATTTATACTTTTGTCATAGGATGCCAGCAAGTTCTGCAACTTACTCTCCATGAAATTGACTGAATCCTGCAGCTTTTCCTTCACTGAAGCCAGATCATCAAATTCATTTCTGAAAGTTTTCAGCTCTTCCTGCAAAGAGAAGATCTCATTTTGAAGATCACAATTTTCTAGGGTTTTCTTTTCCAATAAACATGCCAACTCCGTGTTCTCTGCAGCAGAATCCTTATACATGCTCTCATAACTTCTGTATTGCATCACTAGAGACTCCCATTCAGCAATTTTCTGCAAAAGAAGGTGATTTTCACATGTGACATTTTGCAAATTTGCTTCAAAAACTTGGTTTTGCCGAGCCATATCATTGCACTTGGCAATGCAAGTAGCCCTATGCTCATTTAAGGCATGAACATCATTCAGTGCAGAGTGCAGCTTTTGTGACAAGAACTCCTTGGACTCAGTTGAAAGCTCTAGCTGCCGTGTAAGTTTGTTTATTTTCTCTCGCATACATTTGACATCATCACTGGCCTCAAGCAAAGTTTCCTGTAGAACATTTGAAAGGACATCCAAGTATAAATTTACAAAATGCATTTCACAAGCTTCTTCTTCAACCTTCCTGTAAAGCCCTTCCTGCAAATGTAGAGATCTTTTCAAGTCATCTAAAAGAATATCACCACCCAACTGTTGTTGATTTTTCCCGACTAACTGATTTTGGAACTGAAAGAGTTTCCCCATGTGAACTTCACTTAGACCAGATCTCTGGGTCTCTGTGGTTATTGGGTTTCCTTCAAAGCATGATTGTGAAGAATCTACAAAAGCATGCCGGATGAGATTCTCATTAGTCTCAAACATAGACAAAACCTGGACTGAGAGAAGTTCCAGGTCCTTTTGTAACTGGTCGACAGCAATTGAATAATTCAGGCGTGCCCGTTTGAGTGCTGCCTCAGCAGTAACAGTCCTTCTTTCAAGTTCCTTGTTCAGACAATCCAAATCACGTTTGTCTTCAACTAGTCTTAATAGCTGATCATTGAGATCTTGGCGCATTGTCTCCATCTCTTCCTTTGTGGATGCAGCTGCATACAAGCAAGTAGCATGCTCATTTCTGAGATTCTGCAATTCCCCCAGCATCTGCCTCTGATGTTCCTCAAGCTCCTGGACAAGGGCCTCATAGTAACATTCCATCTGGTCCATTTTCTTTGCAAGGCTCTCCCGTTCAGCTTTTGATTCATCCAACTCCCTCAGAAGTTCAAATATTTTTCCTTTCATTGCATTGGTATTATCTATAGAGTCAGGCTCATGAGAAACCAAGCCAGGAATATTAAGACAATGAAGCATGCCTAGTTCTGGTTGATATAAGTCCACATCAAAGCCAGGTTCGCTTACAAACTGGCTATTTTTATGTATACTCATTTCTCTGATCTCCTTCAGGCTAGATCCTTCAGAAGGTACCAAGTGGATGCTGGAAATCGGCAGCCCTGTTCCTTGCTTAAGATCCTGCAGCACACCAATCAATTCCTCTACATCTGAGCGAAGGAGTCTGAAGTCACTTTCATGGTATCCCAAGCACGCATTATTTTGAAGCTCTTTTATCTTATCTTCCATGGATAAAAGCCCCTTTATCCATCTGAGCTGCAATTCTTGAAATCTGTGATCCTGTCTGGGTTCTGTAGCATTTCTGCTTCTAAAAGGAGGGATTAATTGAGAAACCTTTAACTGTTCAAGATCACCTTTCAACTTCGAACACTCCGACTTCAGTACAGACACTTCTTTCGCCATCTCTTCTCCAGAAGCAATCTCAGAAGCAAGTTGCTTAGCAAATTTTTGGGCTTCATAACCTATTTCCCCAGCATGACCCTGTAAGGAGTTTACCTCCTGTTTAAGCTCAAGAATAGATGACTCGGCCACTTCCAAGCATCCTCTAAGCCTGCCATTCTCTTCATAAGCAGCTGCCAAGTCATTATCTGCAGAATAATCTGAACTCCAGGCATGAACCCAGTCATTTGTCCCCTGTGCCAAAAATCGATGATCAGAAGGTTCCCCTTTTTCCATCTGAGGACTTTGGATGAGGGTAAGTCCAGCTAAGTCACCAGAGACAGTACTCTTAAGGCTATCAATTTCATGTGTGCTGGAAGTATCATGTTTCTCTGCGTATAAACTCTCTGATGTATTGGAAGAGCCATCAAACCCAACAGCTGAGTCTGCATATTCTTCGTTTGGCCCCACCTCTTCTTCGAGTGAAGCAAGGTCTTTCGATTTTTCTTTAAATCTAACTCTGGTATTTACCTATAAATCAGGCCAAAAAAAAAACTTCTTGTTGATTCAAATCATGATGAAAGAGAACCATTTCAATCATCAGAAAACACTTGAGGCCTGATAAGAAAAACTTCAAATATAAATATCAAGTTGCTTTGTTTCCCATGGAAACTCATAAGTACTAATAGTACGAGCATGCATCATTTCTCAAATTCTACAACTGCATCAACTCAGCTATTATAACAAGCGCAAAAAAGATGCCCCACGGATTTAAAACAGATCTTATCATCCAACAGCTGACTTACACAAGGCATGAACAACACAAGAAATTTCAATTATATAGTTTTAAGAGGAAAATATGTAAGCAAGAATATGCAGCATGTAACATAAGCTTATACTTGCAAGGTTAGGAGAACAGAGCAAACAACATTCCTTTAGATTCAGGAAAAATACAGAAAGCAGTTCATAGTGTACAATGGAAGAATGGATATGTAAACAAAACAAATGATCTAACCTTATCTATCTGATCATTGATGATCCCTTCAGAAGATGATGCTTTTCCACTAGAGGATTCATCAGGTCTATTTTGGTCAGTCTGCAATCCCCTCTCTCTGAGTTCCCTCTGCTGCTCAAACTCTCTGGAAGCAATTAAATTGCAGATAAGTGGTTGAACTAGACAAGCATTAAGTTTGTGTGTTTTTATATATTATTACCGGAAACCAGTTTTTGAAGTGAGCAGTTGTGCAGTGACCTGGAAATGAACAACACAACCATTAAGATATGTGAGTAAATGATAAATCTCCAAAACTGAAAAAAACAAATCCTAAAACAGGCCAGAATAAGATGTATGTTGAGAGTAAATATAATAGGGATCACCCATTGATGTCATTATATGACACTAGAAGTGTATTATTAAACCAACTTGCTTAAGACAATGTTACTTAAGAAAGCATATTCAAGAATTCTCACATGCAAAGTAGTTCCAGAATCAGATCCATGAAGAGGCAGGGCAACAACAGAAGGTTTTAACGCATCAGCATAATCAGCAAGGTTGATGGTAGCCTCCCCAAGGACACTAGACCGTGATGAACCCTGATGTTAGTCAGATATAGGTCAAATAGAATTAATCTCCGGGAATTTACATGAAGTAAAGAACAATCTGTTACCAAGATGGCAAGGAACCACATGATAAAATAGGGGAAATAAGATATTACCATTGAAATGACAAGCTTATAGAGCTTTTCATCATATCGCTTGGTTCTAACATCTTGAAGAAGTCTTGTGGTCTCATATATAGGATCTGCCCATTTGCAGGTCCCGTTTCTTACATTGGCTTTGGTTGTTTTTGCAGTTGCTTTTCCAGAATCAGCAGGTATGAAAGATATAAAAAGTTTATCCCATCCTGGATGAGGAATCTGTATTACATGAGAAGGATGAGAGATTTAGTCATTGCAGAGAACAATAAGCATAGGATGCAAAGATAAAACAATATTTTCAATCAAGCATGAAAAGTATGCAATCTAAGCCATTGCTATAATGAAGCTCAAACTCAATATGTTCTAAAACAGTGACTGATGTGAGCTGCATACTTCACCATTTCTGGTAAACATCCTACAAAACCTGTACATGTCTTAAGGTAGTTGGTTTGGTTTAAGTTACAGAATAATAAACATCTGTATCATTGAAAATGAGAAAGAACAATAATTTTTCTTTTCTATTTATATATTTTAGAAAGCTGAGTGTTTTAGATATGCCCATCCCCACTCTCAGAATTTTCACCAAGCCAATGCACAACATTGCAACCATGATGATAAACCACTCTATCGCATTGTACAATAGAATATATAGATTGCTAAAATCAGATCATTAACGAAATGTCAGCTTGGTGAATGCACATCTGATTAGTTAGTTGATGTAGCACATTATTAGCTGAAAAGCCAGTGTATAAGCATAAACAAATGCCGACAGCTATACACGCGCACCGAAGTCAATAAAAAAATTGATGACATTCTTGCCTCTATTTCATGTGTGATTTAATAAAATTCATCGATATAGTAGCAAGCAACAGCGAGACAGGTATTTACAATGTTAAGATCAAATCTTACATGTGTGGCATGGAACTGCAGCCGAAAGACCACTTTCACTTTAGTTTTCTCGATCTTCCACCTACTAATCCTCGACATTGCTGGATAAGAAACTAATTTATCATCCACTGCATGAGAGTTTAAACCCTGCAAGATCACGCACAGTCACCAGACATACAAGCAATATTCACAACACTGCCATCACTGTAATCCTCCAAATCCCAGAACTATAGAAATTTTAAACACACCAAAAAGCCACAAAAAAAGATAAAATTAAAATAAAAAAATGCAAATTCATGTAACTTAGATCCTTGAGCTAGTCAAGCTATTTGATCAGGTCAATTTGAGTAAACAAGACAATGAGCACTACAGCAACTTATTTTCCTCCATTTCTCAGCAACCAAACAGAAAATAGGAGAATGCATGCCCCCTACCCCACCCTAAAGAGCGAGAAAAGAAAAAAAAAAAGAGCAACTCGTACCTGATGCACAAGCTTTTCTACAACGCCAAACCCAAAAGTTATTAAAAAAAATCCCCCGATTAGAAAAGGAGGCTTCGATCTAAACCTTGTAAAAACACACAGAATATATTTATTTATTTATCAAAATTAAACAGAACAAGAAGACAAATAAGAATCAAATGCAGCATCCACTTCAACTGTGAGAAGACCGACAAGAAAGAGTAAAGGAGAATCCAGAACCAAATGTTGATAAATTTGCACCCCTTTTAATCTATTACACTATTTTAAAAAAAAAAAAAGGAAAAAGAAGTCACTGCTTTCTTTTTTTTCAACTAAAAGACAAATCAAGAGCTAAAAAACAGTACGAGTAATTTACCTTATAATAACTTCTTTTTAAAAAGAAAAAAAAAAGGAAACAATATAGTACAGAGAAAACGCCAAGAAATGCACAAACCAGAAAATGCAGGCAGGGGGGGAATCTCAGTGAAACTTGAGATTCAGATCACACAAACTTCTTCTTAAAACAAAAGACACACTTACAGTTGTGGAGCGCGAAGAAAAGAAGTGGAAAAAAATGGGAGGGAGTGGGCACTAAGTTGTGGATCTACAGGTGGAAGGGGGAGTAGAAAATATTCACAAGGAAGGTTCGTTCTCAATGCGTTGTCTCACACTCTGAAGACTCTCTTCGGAGTTCAGACAGAGAGAGAGAGAGAGACAGAGAGATTTTGGGTTAGTTTATGTTTTACTTTGTTAATTGTGTATTGCTTGTGTGTTCGTGTCCTGGAGGTGGTTGGGATTTTTATAGTCTAATCTATGGCGTGAAGAAGCAGTGAATAGGAATTTAAAATGGTGTCATGGGGCCAGTTGGTTTTATTATATATTATAAATTATAAATTATAAATTCAAAAAATAATAAGGTGAAATGGAGGCGTGTTCGAAGGTGAAATATCAGCTTTCAAGTATTCTTAATTATTAGTTTGTTATTGAGGTAGTGTTTGTTTTTTTATATAAATAATACTTTTTTTATTTTTAATATCACTGTATTAGAACAATCAAAAAATATAAAAATAAATAAAAATATATTTGAGATTGTGATAAAGATTATTTTTTAAGATTTATTTTTAATATCAACATATTAAAATAATTTAAAACAGAAAAAAACATAGCCTAAATTAAATTAAATGGTGTCTTATGACAGAGAAAAGAGACGTCCCGCCAAAGCTTAGAAAAATTGTCATCGTTAATTAATTAATTAATTTTAATCACATCACACCATATTTCTAAATAAACCTTTAGATCAAACTCCCATTTATTTATAATTTATTTTAATCATGTTAATATTCCATATTAAAAAGTTTTTTTGTTAAATAATAACTTCCAATAAAGTTTTAATGCTAAAAATAAATAGAATCCACTTTTATTTTTGTCTCAATTATGCTTATTAACTATGTAGTTTAAAACAAAGTTCTAACAATCTCACACATAAATAAAAACATCATATAAAAACTTAATAGTTCATCAGTTTTTTTCATCATATATATGTTGTGCTACACCAATATTAACCCACCCAACATTGATTGAGATTATTGATTAGGTTGACTTCAAAACTAACAATAGATAAAAACTTGGTATATCATGATCCTTGAATCAACTATTTTAAAATCCAGGAATGTACTAACTATGAACTTTTTCATACCAAAATATTTAACTATGCACTTTTAGTATAAAACTTCTCACAACGCCTTTGCACTTTTGAATGAACAATATACATCATAAATATGTTGCCCAAACCATTTAAGATATAGTTCTTACACAAAAAAATAATTATAATTTCATGTGTCCATAATTGCCACAATAGTGGGATAAGATTCATTATCTAATAGATATAGTGCTTCTTCAAACAAGAACTTAACCAAGTTTAAAGTGATTAGATATAATAATATTTTTAATTGTCACCTCTAGAAGTTATGTCTATTAACCATTTCATGTTTTTTTACCATGCACTGTAAGTAATGATGATGAAATCCTCTCTACAAAAGTAGTTCTTGTTGAAACAACATTAGTATAAGAGACCAAATTTTGAGTAAAAATGATTTATAATCCTTAACTATATATTTATAAATTAAAGTTGGCTTTTAAACAAGCAATATACAAAGATATAAATAAAAACAATGTAACTAATAAACTATTTAGACAACTAGATATCATATTTTGATATGTAGTAAAAAATGGAAAGAACACAAACAAACGAAGAAACTAGATTTTGTCTTAAGATTGTTGGTGATATTTTAGTAATAACACTTATCTAGTGTAGACTGCATGTGATTTTATAACAAGGTGAAAAAACATAAACTTTTAAAAGAGTTAAAATAAAATCCTAATATGCATGCTAAATAAATTATAGAATATTTAAAGTTGTGTTTGAATCATCAAAGATCTAGGCATGCGTACCAACATATATAAAACTAGATATTATACTTAAACTAAAAATAATATAGATATTAGGTACTTGTTAAAGATAAATGGATGAAGTAAAAAGGATGTTGTTATCAATGATTAAACTCTTTGTTATTAAAACTAAAATACTCGTCTCTTGATGTAAACGATATTATTATAAATAGTCATCCAATATTACAACAACTAAACTTTGAACAATGCTTTCCTTTCAAAATATATAAACCATAAAAATAATGAAATTGCATTTTCTTTCTGAAAAAGACTTGAACTTAAGATTTGGAAAAAAAGAAGGTAAAAGACATATCAAAACGAGCTAGAAAAATATAAAAAAGGCTAGAGAGCTACTACATGGCGTGCAGAACATTTTCCTTTCAATATTTTTTTATAATTATTTTAGGAAAGAAAACTAATGCAAAATTAAAATTAATTCCCACCATTTTTCTTTAATTACCTATATAAATAGGTAAAAAAACCCTTATAGTTTTGCTTTAAAATCCATACATTTTTACTTAAAAAAATGTTTAGGATACAAAAAGTTATTGTTTAAAAATTAATTCTTAATAAACCAAAGCAATCCTAGGTATAGTCCCGAGCCCGAGTAAATCAAGTGAGCGCATATGTGTCTTAAATATAAAATTTACTTTCCAACTTTTCATTGTATAAACTACAAGAAGATCTTGTATTTTTTTCAATATAAAATAGAAGGTTTTAGATTTCACAAAACATATCAATCAATGATTATTTAAAACTAATTTTTTATTCTCTCATAATTTTTTAAAATTATATCAATGTTACATGTTACATAATATTTGTTGGAGTCCCTAAGATATGTGGCGTGGTGGCAAAGAACTTGAAATTTGCATAGTAGATCTTGAGTTCGAGTCAGGGTTATGCACTTCTTGTAAGAGTCTGGGACAGTCAGGGTTTTATTCACTTAACTAGACCCACGAAGTGCGTTTTCTAGGATGTGTGATTTCCTCGAATAAAAAAAAATATATTTATTGGAGAATAATTTATAATAAAATCTTAATTTTAAAAGTGAGTGGATTCCACTTTTAATTAAACTTCAAATGTGTTTATTAACATTTTAAAAAAAAAATTTGTTAACAATTTTACATGATTTTTTTTTTTTATTTTGTTTGCTTGATGGCAGATCCTTCCATATATCATCACTTTTTCTTTCGTTTCGTAGTTCACTTGATTTTCAATCATTTCACGTCACTTGATTTTCATTCATTTCATGTCACTTGATTTTCAATCATTTCACGTCACTTCATTTTCATTCAATCTCTTCTTGCCATTGAAATAATATCGATTATCAAATGCTAAATACACTACCCGTAATTATGTGCCCGTTTAGAAATATGATCATTACTTTTAAAGATTTATTTTTTAGAAATATATTAAAATAATATTTAATTATTTTTTAAAAAACATTTTAAATATTATCACATGAAAATTATTTAAAAACATCAAAAAATAAAATAATATAAAATATAAAAATAATTTTTTTTTCAAAAGCAATTTTAAAACACAATGTAAAACATTATTTATATTATCTGTGTTTCAATAACTACAATTGAATTGTTTTTCTTCTTAAAATTTAAAATTTAATCTTAAAAAATCATATAATATATATATTTTTATAAATGCACTACGTTGAATATGAATAATTCATTTAAGACTCCATTTACTAATATATTAATATTGATAATTAAAGGTTTAAAAAATAATAAGATTTTTTTTTTTTGATATTTTACTAGGGTAAATCTTTCAACTAACTTTTGTTTGAAGTATAATAGGCGTTTGATATTGGGTTATAAAAATTATTTTAAAAAAAATATTTTTACTTTTTTTTTTAATTAAATATTTTTGGTGTTTTTAGATTATTTATATGTGCTGATATCAAAAATAATTTTAAAAAAAATATAAAATATTATTTGGATGTATTTTCTGAATAAAAAAATATTTTCAAAAGCAATCTTAATTACACTTCCAAACAGGCCTATATATTTTCCAAAATATTTTGCTATTGTAAAATATAATAAAATAATATAAATATATTTTTAAAAAAAAATCAATATCAAAGAGTTGTTACATGATTGTTCAGTGGAGTCCAAATAACCATGAATTGGAGCATGGAAAATTGGCATCGTGGGGTCTCCTTCGGTGGCGTCCGAGGACACCTTGCACATGGGTGTGGTCTCATGTAGATGGCATTACTTTTTGAAATCTAGTCAGAAGAACAGCTAAGCCAAATCAATGGCTCCCTTTACCATGTGACAAGACCTTCCTGTCACGTGCCACTCACTCTACACGCGTGACGGCATTCAGGATTGACGGTTTCTCTCCACCGAACACCCGCCATCTTTTTATCGTTCAAAACGGATGCGCCACCCCTCCTATTTGTATTCCTTTCATTTTCATTTTGAATAGTAAAGTGAAGTAATGACATTTTTATTTAATAATTTAGCTTTCTTTTTTTACAATCTTTAACTTCTTAAATCCAATTTTTTTATAAAAAAAATTATCATAAAGGCAAGAGAGTTAGTTGCAACTTGGAAAAGGCATTAAGTAATAATGGGGTGTTTGACACTGCGTTTCAAAAACGCTTTTGAGAAAAAATTTAAAAAATATTTTTATTTTAAATTAAATTTTTTTAGTGATTTTAGATCATTTTCAGTCGTTGATATCAAAAATAATTTTTTAAAAATAAATAAATAATCATTTTGATATATTTTTGAACGAAAATCACTTTCAAAAGCAACTACAACCATACTTCCACAAAGGCATTTGTGAAACATTTCTTCGCTTCATCTTCTCTTTTCTTTCCTAAGCTCTTCTTCTTTAAAATATATTTTTTCATCTTGTTAAGATGGGACCTTAATAATTGGTATCATAGTCAGTCTAATGATCGTGTACCATTAATCACTCAAAGCTTACAATAATGGTGAATAATAATAAGATAAAAGCATGGAGGAGCATTATAGAAAGTCAAATGAACAAATACAAAGTAACAACTAAAAGTGGTAAGAACAATGAAAAAACAAAGGTAGTAATTTGATTAGATAAGCCAATAAATGGAAGCATTAACAAACCATTTTAAGTTTTTTTTGGCTAGTCAAATAGGAGGGAAGAAAATCGAGAATATCTTAAAAGGGGTCTTAGTCACTCCAATCATAAAAAAGACACAAAAATTAGCATTACTCACAAAAGAATAACAATTGAAGTCAAAAGCGGAATATAAAAGATAATGTGATAAGGTAAGAACAAAACAAGAGTAGATATGAAGTTACCAACTTTTTGAGGAGGTAATCCTTAGAGTGGTTAAGGAGGTGCAAGAAGTATTTTAGGTGAAATGTAGTTTATATACATTATTCGGTGAAACTGGTTTCATTTCATCTTCATGGTAGGACAAAGGTTAGTATGGAGGATATATGTATGTGAATGAATATTTAGTTAATTGGAAGGACTTTTCTATGGTTATTTGTAAAAAAATAAAAAAGAGGAATGACATAATTGAACAATTCAACAAGTTAATTTCAGTAAGGAATGTGGAGGATTATGTGGAGAAACTTAAGAAGTTAAAATCTTTTTATGAATGAATTGAATTTGTTATTTCATGAGTCATACTATGTCTTTAGCTTTATCAGTTGATTGAATAAAGATATTAAACTCATATTGAATATTCTTAAGTTAGTGACTTTAATGTTAACATTTGAACAAGCAAATTAGTAAGAGGAATCCAATAATATCATGGTTAAAAAAAACTCATTTCAACCCAAAAATCTCTCTCTCATATAAAATGGATCAACAACCAGGTAAATCATCATCAAGGACTTTTAATCATTCTAAAACAATTTCTTTATGGTTCAAGATAATACTTTGCAAATTTATATGAGTAAAGAAGAATATTGGTGTTATGTTTTAGATGTGGAGAGAAGTATGCATTTGAAAATCAATATAACATGAAAAAAAACAAATATTATTGGATATGGAAGAAGGTGATAGTAATGGAATTATAGTAAAAAAAAAAAAATCAATAAGTATAGGCTAGTTATGGTTAAACTTATTGCAGTATTGGGAAAGAATCTATTAAAAAAAATACAACGATGATGGCAGATCAATTTAGTGGTCAAATTTATTTCTTGAAGAAATTATCTAAGAGGAATTAAAAAATAGATTAAAATATAGTTTCGAGAGTTTATAATTTCCACATGTAACACACTTGAAATTAAAGAAAGAGAAATTAACACTTGTTGAATAATTGAAGTGGTAAAAAGAATTATGTGCATGACGAGTAATGTTAATAGACAATTGAAGTAACTAGAAGTTAATAAGTTAGCTATTTGTTAGTAAGTCAATAAATGTTAAATAGTAGTGGATGTGAGTGATAGTGAGAAATTAAAGGAGAGTTAATTGCAAGTTGGTAAGTATTGTATAAAGACAATATAAGACATAAGTATGGGATTAAACAATAAAAGAATAATTTATTCTATCTTCTCTCTTTTTTCTAAGTTTTTTTTTTTTCATTTTTTGTCTTTCTCAAAATCAGTCTTACTCTACTCTATGAAAATGTATCTTCTTTTCATCTTGTTAAAGTGAAACCTCAACATATTCAGTCATGAAAATAAAAGAAAGAAAGAAAATAATATTTTAAAATTACCTTATTCATAACTTGTTTATAAAAAAATGAATCAATTAGTTTTATATTCATTCTTTATACCAAATCAAACCTCAAAACCTTTAAAGGTTAGCCAATAATCATTCTTATTTTGTAAAATAGAAATTGAATAAAAAAAATACTTAATAAAAAAGATGGCCAACAAAACAAATGTTATAATTACATAAATAATAGTTTTATCCTTTTTCATTTTTAATTCAAGTCAAACCACATGACAATGAAAGGTCATCAACACTGACGAAATGTTTGGAATAGAAAACATGCAATAATACAATGTATACTTGAAATTCAAGGAAGAAAAATAAGAGAATAAAACAAAGATTTTCTTAAGTGAAAATCTCAACAATCACATCCAATTATACAAGAAAGCTATCCATTTTGTTTATAGGGATTTACCTATCATAGTGATGCATAAAGGAATAAAACAAACTTTTCATATGTTTTCTCTACTCAATTTATAAATAAGGTTGAAACTATTCCTTAAGCAAGACAACCAATAAGTGACCAAAAGGTTTGTGTGAATAATAATATGGTTGCTCAAAGATATAATATCTTTTCAAGAAAATAATGCAAGAATTCATACTAAAGAAGTAAAAATTATATTTTTATATTGAAATATTTGTTGATAAAATTATAGGGAAATGTTTTGGATTGCTGGGTAATAATATGAAGAATAACCAAAATAAAATGGTATCTCATACTCAAAACTAAGAGGGGATACAACTACAACTAAAATATTGGTGTTTTGTAATGATTATGTTTTTTTATATAAGATAAAAACTTAATAGCAAAAAAAAAAAGAAATTTTTATTTGAAAAGGTATGGTTAAGCAGTTCCTTTATGAACTCATTAATGTTAAGAAAAATGTAAGATTATTTTTAGTATTGTGGTGCATTATGTGTTTTAAAAATTTAGCCATTAACAAAAAAAATTAATTTAAAAACTATCCTCTTTCAAATTCACTCCAAATCCATAAAATCAATACCTTTTAGAGCTGAGTGAACCCTAAAAACATACAAAAGATGTGAAATCATGAAGCTAACATGTCAACAATTTAACATCCTACCAAGGTGACAACATTTAAAAGGTTTTTGAGTTCTTTCTCAAGATATGTTAGATTAATCTCTCTCTATATTTTATTTTTAAAATCATGTCTATTTTTTTTTATATTTAGAAAAAATTAATTTGAAAACATCTAATTAGTTTAAGGAAATTAGAGGTGAATTTAACGATTATCATCAATTATTCCAAAATCCAGTATAAATTCATATTAGTCAATATTGTTTTTGCCTTACATTTGTGACCGACATAGAAATAACTTTCAAATGAGAAAAAAAGTTTCTTTCTGCTCATTGTTAAGTTGAAGTGGAATATATTAATATAGTGTTGTTTTCTTTCTTTTTTCTTTTTTAAAAAAAATGGATTCTACATCTTGGTAATTGTTAATAAAATTATCTTATTCTATTTTTAATAATAAAAAAAGATTTACTTTCATTTTGATTAGGAAAGCTTCAAGAGAAGATATGCTACTCGCAATTTTGAAATGATCATTACAATGAAAGTCACTAAATAAGAAGTAGAGCTTGGAATTTGTTGATGATTTTAGCACTAGAAACTTGGTTCTTAGGGGTTTTTTTGTTACGCTAGTTCTTTAGTGATATTTATTTGTAAAAACTTATTTTTTTTATTTTTAATTTAAAAATTCATCTAATCCAACATGTATTTTTTAAAATTACAATTTTTTAAACTATAATTAAAATTATTTTTGAAGATTTTAATTTTTTAAACAATAATTTTAAAAAACTACTATAATAGAGAATACATACATCATCTTTCCTAATTGTCTTTTAGAAAAGCACTCATGGCACGGATGGCAATCTTGTCATGTTTTGGTCAAAATGACCGAAACATTTCGTATCAGTTAAAAAAAAGATAAAATAATATTATTTTTATTTATGGTTAAATTCCGGTTTATTCCGGATTTTTTTGCTAAATTTTGGCCGAAACGTGTTAGAATCATTTCGCCTGTGCCTTTTCAGCGAGATAATATATTTTTTTAAATAATGAATAATTTTATAATATCAATCATATCTTTAAATCTGATCATTAGATTGAAATGAAATTTTACGACAAGTCTCTTGATATATTTATATATATTATATTAAAATTTCAGAGCAATCAGAGAATATAATGATCTTGCGAGATTGATCTCGTAATATTATACATATTCATAATTTTATTTTGAAAAATCATTTTATTATGTTTATATATATATATATATATAAACAATACAATCTCAAAATAGCATCACAAAATACTCTAAAACCAAAATATTCTATTCTAATTAAAAAAATAAATCACCAACTAAAACGAAATTGATAATATTGATTCATAGATAAAAGAATATAAAACAGAAATTCCATTGTTTTCCTATCTTCATCAACAAACGCCATATAAAGAAAAAGCAGAGCTTGGATACATTTTTTTTTTTTTTTTACATTCTTGTACCATCACCTTGCAAATCATAAGTACGATTAAAGGCGGGAATAAAAAAAAACCCGAAAGAAAGAGATTTAGTAACGAAAAGTTTCATTTTCTCTGGCTTGCTTTTCTTCACAGTCTACTTTGGCAGGATGGTTCTTCTTGGCCCCCCAGAAGAAGCAACCGCTAGGGTTCTTACCTTTCTTCTCACCAGCAACAATTTCTTTCCCAGCTTCCTGGTTCTTACCTTTCTTCTCACCAGCAACAATTCCTTTCCCAGCTTCCTCTAATTTCTCCATCTTTTCCTTGTGTAGCTTTCGCATCACATAAGCTTGTGCGAGACCAGTATCAATTGCAGCCATTGCTAGAATTACAGAGTGAGATGGAGCAGGTGGGATATTTAATCAAAGGCAGCGAGAATATTGGTGGGTATAGAACTGAAGGCGACAAGGCAAGGAGAGGGTAGAGCTGGATAACAGAAGACCGAGAAGGCGTGAAGTATGAGGGAGGAGGCACTCGGGGTTTTATAGGGCGTGAAGTATGTGGGGACCACGATCCCAGTTTTCCTGAGATTTCAACTTTCAAGGCTGGCTTGGCGGCCAAGATACTCCCTAGCCAAAGTATGCTATGTATGTATTTAGGCCTTGAAATTGATTTTAAATTGTTATTTTGTTAAAAGTATATTAAAATAATATATTTTTTTAATTGTTTTTTAATCTTGATATTAACATGAATAAAAAATATAATTAAAATCTATATCAAGAAATAAACGTGTTAGATTTGGGCACTTTAATATTGCAGGATAGTGGAATTGCACTGATGATCCCCACTAATGGAAAGGGCACTCCATGTCCGAGCACGGACATGTTAAAGTAATTAAATTCCGGAATTGTTATTGAGATGATTTATTAAGCTTTTTTTTTTGTTAGAAAAGTACTGAAAATTTTTTTTTAATTTTTTTTTATATTAATACATAAAAATAATCTAATAACATCAAAAGAATTAATTTAAAATAAAAATAAAAAAATATATTTTTTAAAAAATACTTTTAAAATATAGCGTAAAACAACAACATTGTTTTTTTATTAACATGGGTGTTCAAGTCATCATATATACATTTTGATTAATCCCAACATGATCCTAAAATTAACAACTCTATAAATTTTCAATAAATATTATATTAATAAATCTTTTAGTGTAAGTTATTATTATGCGGCCACAGTAGCAAACATTTAATCGAGGGGAGGCAGGTGGGACACGCGTAAGCAAAGATGTGGCGTGATGTGTTTGTATGGATGCTGCCTAACTTTGTAATTTCTCACTGGACTCTCCTTTTGGTGGCAGTTGGCAGACACGTAGTTATTCTCCATGGAATGAAACCTTTCTTGAGCGTCAAGGATGACCTCTGTAACCCAAGGGGTCCTGGCGTGAGTGGTGAGGGCGCTCTCGTCCCTTAAAAGAGATCAGGGATTCAATCCCTCCTCTTGTATGGAGCTGGTCATTTGGGGAGCACTTTTACCTTTTTGGGGCTCACCCGGTGCAAACGTGGATTAGTCTGGACCAATATCTAGGACACCGCGTGGTTTATACCAAAAAAAAAGATGACCTCTGTATCTAGATTTCGGATCGGACGTCACAGCTGAATTTACCAGGAAAGCACCGTGAGCGCGCGTGCGGAAGAGGGAATCTAGTCTTGCCGTGGCCTGTTAGAGCCTGGAGAGGATTGACTCGGTTGGAACTCATTGAGGGTACGTGTGACTTTTTCTTTTTCGTTTTCTTTTGTTGCTGAAAGGTTTATTTGATGATGGGTTAACAAAAGGAGTGTTCTCCCCCCCTTCCTTAATTCCTCAACTTCAAAAGGAGTGTTTTTCTAAAAAAAAATATAATATTTTTTATTATTTTAAATTATTGTTTTGAATTTTGATGATGTTTTTAGATTATATTTATATGTTCATATTAAAAATAATTTTAAAAAAATTAAAAAAAAATATTATTTTAATATATTTCTAAATAAAAAACACTTTTGAAAAAACACTCTTAACCAAGTCCCTAATCAATTCCTTCTTCTTTTTTTTTCCCTATTCCCTTTTTAATAGAAATTGAAGAGAAAGGATGGATTTGTATATAAATAAATATAATGTTTTTGTGTTTCAGGGATGATTTTGAAAAACAACACTAACCATATTTCTAAATAGAATTTTAAGTCCATTGCTTTTTTTTTTTTTCCTTTTTAAGAGAAATTGATGATATTGAAGAGTAAATGATGGATTTGTATATGTATGTGTATATATATATAATGGTGCGTGAGTGTATTAAAGCATGATGAAGAATAAAGTTGATGTGAGACGTCAGTGTTTGAATCAGCTTGATAGAAAAAAAAACATATATAATTAAGAAATCAGTTTAGAAGGGTAAATAAATATTGTAGCGTAATTCAACATATACATATATACCATGACTTTTCAGGTTTCCTCTTTCGTGATTTAATTTGTTTTTCAACTATTTTTTATGTTTTTTAAAATAATTTTGTTATGATCTTAATTTGCTAATATAAAGAATAAAAAAATTATTTTGATATATTTTAATAATTTTTTTAATATATTTTAATAAAAAATAATATGTTAATAAAAAAATACTTTACATTTCAAAGCACATAGTACATCCCTTCACCTTTAATTAGATTTTTGGATGTTTTTTTTTCTCCTTAATCAGAAAGCCCTTCGAAAAGCTTGAAAAATCAAATTCATTTTCCTTATAATTATTTAACATAAAAACCGAACCGAACCGAACCGAAATTGGTTGGTTTTTACTAAGTTCGGTTTGGTTATTATTTTAAAAAAATATAATTTTGATTTGATTTTTTTTATAGATAAAAATTGAACCGAACCGAAAATGCTCACTCCTAATGGGTGTAATTATTTTTCATTTAGAAATGTACTAAAATAATATTTTTTTTAAAAATAATTTTTGATGTCAGTATAGTAATTAAAATGATCTAAAAATACTATTTTTTTATTTATTTATAACAAAATAAAAATTCCATTTTGTTTTTGAAAAGCACACTTTAATTGATCCCCAAAGACAACCTCTCTTGCATGGAAATGTAAAACGTGATATTTTAATTATTAATTACTACGTGAATGTTTGATGGTAGTTGAAATTTATTTTTAAAAATGTTTTTTTGTTCAGAAATATAATAAAATAATATATATATTTTTTAAATTATTTTGACATCATCACATGAAAATGATCTAACAACACCAAAAATATTTAATTTAAAACAAAAAAATTATTTTTCAATTTTTTTTCTAAAATACTTTTAAAACGTAATACCAAATAAATCACTCCCAAATAATTCTCGAGTTTTGATTGTGCACGTATTTTGTTTTTTATTTAAATTTTGTAAGATCTCTTACATAAAATCCAGGTAAAACACAGCAACTCACCCTATCAATCTGGATTTACGGGACAAAAATAAGGAAAAAGAATCTGAAGTTAATTCATAATCTAGTAATTATATATCCATTGATGCAGCTAGCTAGCTAGCGTGAATATGATTCCAATCACCCCTTGGAGTCCAACCTCTGTGCTTCATTTCCTGCTGGCCGATGCTCCAACACAGTCTGGGCTGGATGGACTTTCTTGAAGATGGATAAGAAACAACCACTCTGCTGTTTCTCTCCATCATCTATCCTAGCCTTCTCTTCTTCCACTCTCTTCAATTTACCGCTGTGTAATTTCCTCGACACGTACGCTTCAGCTATGCAATACCCAGGAGTTGCCATGGCCTCAAGAATCTTCCGATGAGCTCAAGAATCTTCCGATGAGGAGCTGATGATGAGTTGAGAGGCCTTGAAAGGTTCATTTTATAAGGGTGTTTTTTGCTTGGAGAGGAAGCAATTCATGAGCTGACCGGCGGTTCCGAATGGAATCACTGTAAGACCTGAGAGTGAAATTTCTGTAATTTATTCGTGGACCATGTCATGGCGGCTTGGAAAGCTGGTGGAAGAAATGGACGATAAAAAGGCAGGGGAATTTATTGGTTGGGTGGTTGATTATGCATATATCAAGATCAGCCCCGTATTAACAAATAACTAAAAGAATACGAAAATCACTATTCATGCACTGTTCATTGTCTCTCGAAAACAACGTGGGCGTGAGCTTTTTTCATCCAGGTGTGTCAGCGCGAGTTCGTCCACCCTATTTTTTTGTTTTTTTCCGCATGTGAACGAGTGCATTACCGATTAAAGCCCGAAAAAAGACAAAATAGTGCCGCGATTCGCGGGGGGCTCTCGGGTTTTCTCACTTTCTCGAAGCGATTGCTGCCCTAGAAAAAGGGCCCGAAAGCCCGAAACAAATTAGCTAACGAGGACGCGAGGCGGCAGCAGTCGCTTTCCCCTTCCGGTTTTTGTAATTACGGGTGGAGGCGAGGGGTGATCCGATAATTAAGCCCATTATTTTATTATTTTTCATGAGCGGCTGGCGGCGTGTCAGTCCCAGCGCCCGGTGAGTTCGATGCTTCGGCATGCCCGCTGGCGGCGGCGTCGCGACCTCTTCCCGCATTCAAAAAATTGACTTCGCCTCTACACGACGATGCGCGGGAGGTCCTCTATCCTCCGTGCGGCGTTCAATAAAGCCGATGACCGGGTTAAGCCCAGTGCGGGACGGGTTTTCGCTCCGGCGTCCCTTTTCTCTCCTCCGCCCCCAAATCGCGAGATAAGGTCCACGATGTTTGTGTGAAGTTCCTTTTGGTCCCACGAGGTTTTTATTTCGTTTTTTATTACTCGATTTATTCAAATTAAAGTTTTATTGTTTTCAATTGTGCCCTCCAATTAAAAGCTGATTATATAAGAACGTTTTATTTCAGGTCCTTATACTTTTGATTTTGTATTTATTTTTTATTCAGTCAATTATTCAGTACAGATGTTTTGATTTCTTTGATTTGGTCCTCCAATTGAAATTGGTAATATATACAAAGTTTGATTTCAGTCCCTCTTCTTCTGATTTTTTTAAAAAAGGCAGCAGTTTTCAATATTTATTTTTGGTCCTCCGAATTTGTTTTTCTTTAATTTTATACTTTAATTGGAATTAATTTAATATATGTTATTTTTCATTTCGGTCCTTATTCTTTTAATTTTTTATTTGTTATTAATTCATTGTTTTTTTTGGTTTTTTCTGTATTTTTAATTGATTGATTTTTTTATTGTTTTTTATACAAATATTATGCTTTTTTGTAATAATTTCCTTGGGCAATTTAATTATTTGAATTCCTTTTTTATTAATATTGCTCATTTTTTCTCTTTGTTCATTTATTTTGTTTTTTGCTTCTCTTTTTTTTCTTCTTTAGATTTGGTGATTTTTATGATTTGATTATTTATGCAATAATCATGATATTATTACTTTTGTCCATGTATATATAAGTGTGTTTAACACAATAATAATAATAATAATAATAATAATAATAATAATAATAATAATAATAATAATAATAATAATAATAATAATTTAGTTTTTCTTGCTTCCCCTTTTGTTAATTTTTTTCCTTCATATAATTTAATAATTTTTATTGTTTTGACAAGTAATGGCAATGATATTTTTTTTCCCTTTTGTTAAAGTTTCTAAAATATTTTTTAGTCTTTCATCAATTATATGTTCTAATATTTATTGAATATTATCTCATAGAAATATATATAAAGCTGAAAAAAAAACATGACCTAAAAATTTTTTTAAATAAAAAAAATTAATATCAGTATTCTTAAATACATGTAATATAATCATATAATGATAAATCAGATAAAATAAAATAAAAATTATTTTCGAATTTTAATTTTGTACTTAACACAATAATAATAATAATAATAATAATAATAATAATAATAATAATAATAATAATAATAATAATAATAATAATAATAATAATAATAATAATAATTTAATTATTTTTCTTGCTTCCTCTTTTGTTAATGTTTTTTTTTTCCTTCGTATAATTTAATAATTTTTATTGTTTTGACACTAATGGCAATGATTTTTTTTTCCTTTTGTTAAAGTTTCTCAAATAATTTTAATCTTTCATTAATTATATGTTCTAATATTTATTGAATATTATCTCATAGGAATAAATATAGGGCGAAGAAAACATGACCTAAATTTTTTTAGTAAAAAAAATTAATATCAGTATTCTTAAATACATCTAATATAATCATATAATGATAAATCGGATAAAATAAAATAAAAATTGTATTCGAATTTTAATTTTGTACTTAACACAATAATAATAATAAGAATAATAATAATGATGATAATAATTTAATTGTTTTTCTTGCTTACTCTTTTGTTAATGTTTTTTTTTCTCTATATAATTTAATAATTTTTAATCTTTTAGCAGTGATGGCAATGATATTTTTTTTTCCTTTTCTTAAAGTTTCTAAAATAATTTTAGTCTTTCATAATAATAAAAATAATAATATAATTATATTCAGCTTAATAATAATAATAATAATAATAATAATAATAATAATAATAATAATAATAATAATAATAATAATAATAATAATAATAACAATAATAATAATAATAATAATAATAATAATAATAATAACAATTTTTTCAATAATAATAATAAGAACAATAATAATAAGAACAATAATAAGAATAATAATAACAATAATAATAATAATAACAATAATAATAACAATAACAACAACAATAATAATAATAATAATAATAATAATAATAATAACAATTATAATAATAATTATTATTTTTGTTAGTAACTCTTTTGTTAATATTTTTTTTGCTCTTCATAATTTAATAATTTCTATTGTTTTGACAATAATGGTGTTAATTTTTTATATATATATTTTTAGTCTTTCGCCTAAGAATATATATAGGGAAAAGAAAACATGACCTAGGATTTTTTTTTAATATAAAAAAATTAATATAAGTATTCTGAGATACATTTAATATAGTTATATAATAGTAGATGATCTGCCACACAATTACAAATAACCCGATTAAAACACATTCACAAATTTAATTTTTTTTTATTTATAGAATAATGTCTACTTTTGTCCATGTATATATAAGTGTACTTAACACAATAATCATAATAATAATAAGAATAAGAATAATAATAATAATAACAATAATAATAACAATAATAACAACAACAACAACAATAATAATAATAACAATTATTTCAATAATAATAACAATAACAATAATAACAATAATAACAATAATAATAACAATAATAATAATAACAATAATAACAATAATAACAATAATAATAATAATAATAATAATAATAATAATAATAATAATAATAATAATAATAATAATAATAAGAATAAGAATTATTTTGTTAGTAACTCTTTTGTTAATATTTTTTTTGCTCTTCATAATTTAATAATTTCTATTCTTTTTGACAATAATGGTGTTAATTTTTTTATATACATATTTTTTAATCTTTAAGCCTAAGAATATATATAGGGAAAAAAAAACATGACCTAGGATTTTTTTAATATAAAAAATTAATATAAGTATTCTGAGATACATTTAATATAGTTATATAATAGTAGATGATCGGCCACACAATTACAAATAACCGATTAAAACACATTCACAAATTGATCAATAAACTACAACAAAAAAATATCACACCAAACAATCAAATAATTCACCATACAGGATGGATACAAAAAAATATTTTCATAACCCGAGTAAACACAAGCTGAATAAAGAAAAAATTAGATGATCGACCACACAATTACAACAAAACCAACCACCAACAAATTCCCGATTGACTCTGACAGAAACAAAAAATCTCTAATCAATATAATCTATTACATTTTTTTCAACCAACTGATTATATAATTATCAATCCAATTAAAACACACCCGGATAATCAAAACATTGCAATTTTGCAATCTATGAGTTAATTAAATCAACACACAATTCAAATCCAAACTGTGACTAAATTATTCTCCAAGACAGTAAAAATAATGTCAACAACCAACTAAATCAATGCAAACAAAAAAATAATCTATCTTTAATACATTTCAGCTGATTATAATATTGGTATCAACCCAGGTTAAATGCTTAATAAGCTGTTAAAAAATATTTAACAATCAAAACATTCGAGTTCAAGACAACAAAATATCATCTTTCATTCATTTTATTGATTACAGATTTACATCAACCAATTAAATAACCATCAAAACAATCAATACATACTAAACAATTAATCAATTATGGTCTTGCAATACTCAAATTACAATTAGTTGATCTTTCAAAAAAAATTTCGCTAATAATTTTTTAAATTTCATGAATTGAATTATTATCCGAGTATTTAAGCTTATAACAATAATCAACTAATTCAATACATAAAAAAATGTTATAGCATTATTTA